>CAJVPT010000974.1:0-24330 GCA_910592055.1 Acaulospora colombiana
CATAGTCAGTTTTTCTTCCTTTGGGAACTTTCTTGCCATTGGTATCAAAGGTATTACTTGACTTTTCTTGGTCACTAAAAGTCCAATTTTTGAGTGAAAAGGTTTGTAAACAAGAAGGAAAGTATAGAAGTGACTTTTGGAGCCATACTCCAAATTGTTTTAATGATAGTGTTAAGACTTTATTAGCAAAAAAGTAAAAAAAATTTTTGCAAACATCTTTTTTGTGTGTGATCAAAGGATCAGCGGAAAGAGTTCATTATAGTAAATAATATCTATATGGATAGCTACTGTATATATATATTTAACTAATGCTATGTATTACTACTACTAGCCCAATCACAAACTGGAAGCCTGCGTGATTCTAGCTTAATTATTCCTAGAACAATTTTTTATTAAGAGTATTCTAGTTATCAGGTCATCAAATTTAATATCCTGGATTCCAGTTTTTGATCCTTCAGAGTGGTCCGCAAATTTCTCCTTCCATCAAGATCTTCTAATAGTCAAGTCTGTGAAAACCAGTACAGCCACATGCATGAGAACTGGGACTGGCTTATTATAGAAGAATCCTTTTTTTGCATATGAGTTTTTGTGTGAAGCCATTTATGTTCCCAAACAAGTTGTGTTCTTGTTTTGGTTCTGAGAAGTATGCTACTGGTTTGGGGATTTACTCTTCTTGCTATCATTTCTGATAATGCGATTATATCAATGATGATCCTATCCGATTCAGATCACAACCTAATCTCAATCTAGATATAGATCAGATGTTATATTAAAAACATCAATTAGTTTATAGTTACACCAATAGACAGATTCAATTTCTCGATCTGTTTTGTATTTGGGTGAAATTGAAACTAGATCTTGTGATCTAATCTATGGAGTGCTAACCACTACACTATAGATCCATAGATATTTTATATTTTATAAAGAGATATTGTAGAATTAATATATTATTATTTTAATTTGATACTTGTTTATTAAGGAAATAATCAATTTTTTCTATTTAATTTTATATATTTATTAAATATATTATTGGTTTACTTTTATTGTGAAAATTAATTTATTTTGTTTAAATAGTATTAGTAAATTTTATTGTATTAATTTAATATTTATTAACAATTGATATATTTATATTTACATAATTTTTTTTAATATTTATTTGTAATATTTAATCAATTAAAATATTTTATTATTTAATTTTTAAAAATCTTTAATATTCTTTTAAGCTTTATAAAATTTGAGTTTTTCTTGATTTATCAATAAAAACTATTGATTATAAAGTTTTTTCTAGTACTTAAAAAGGTATAAATCAATATTGATTTAATCAAAAGCTCAAAAAATTAAAATTGAACTTTTCTAAACTTATAATGAATCAACTTATTAATATATTTTCTTTTATAAAAATAAAATTAAAGAAATAAAAGTATAGTTTCTAGATTTATTGTTTAATTAATAAATTTTTTATAATGTAGTTGAATATTATATAGTTTATTACTTAATTATTGATTTAAAAAAGTATAGTATTTTACTAAAAACTGTGATCAGCTTATCTCCTCCAAAAGATCAGCATAGGATGATCATACTCTATTAGGTTCATGGCTTCTAATAAGAAAAGATCCAAGCCTATATCCTAACTCGAACTGGTTTCCAGGTCAATACAACAAAAAACCTAATTTCCCTAATCAAACTGTCACACACATCACCATCTTAATCTAGTGAGCACCCTTACTGGTCAATAGTTAACTAGTAACTAGATATTATTTACCTTTTTTTTCTTTCTCCATATGAGTTTTCAGAGTTTGTAAGGATCTACCCATGTAGATAGCTATAATTATTCATGTAATGATTACTAGTGTTGATTAATAACTTAATTGTTGAATAAAGTTATGCACTTAATGCTATTCGCGAAAAAAAAAAAAGTATAGTATTTTAGGTTGTCTTTTTAATTAATAGAAAGAGTTTTTTTTATTTTTTAATAAAAAACTTATATTTAATATCAATTATAATTTAAATAAATAAAAAAAAAAGTAAAAAAAAATATTTTTTTTTCAATATTTTAATTAAATAAAGTTCATAAAATATTTTTTTAAAATCAAAAATAAATAAGTTTTTTAAATAATTAAAATAAATAAAAATATGTTGATCATTTTTTTAAAAAAAAAAATGTTTTTTTTTTCTTATTTAATTTGATTTTGATAATTTAATAATTAATAAAATAATTAAAAGTATTATTTCTTGAGAATAATCAATCAATTAAAAAAATAATATACCATTTTCTAAATAAAACTTAAAAATATAAGATGCATTAAAATTTTTTTCTAAATTTTTAATAGAATTTTAATATTCTAATTTTTAATATATTTGTAAAAAATAAAAAAAAAAAAAATAATAATAATACCTAGCAATATTAAGAAAATTAAAAATTAATTTATAAATAAGATTTTTAAAAAGTTATACTTATTTAAAAACCATCATGATTTTATTATAGTAATTATTGATTGAACTTTAAAAAAAGAAACAAATAATATCAAAACTTTTGATTTACATCATTAGTTAATCTCTTTTTTTAGGTGTGACATTCAATAAAGGTTACCGTAATCCTAATTGAAGGGATGCAAATTCATGGAATCATAATTCATGGAATCATAATTCAATTATTTATATAACAATCTGTTCATCTCTGTCTGGGTTTCACAAGTTGGCTGTGACCCAGAAAATTATCATATACATATTAGTGCTAAAGAAGAATTCATGATTCTGTTTAAATTAGAATTTAAAATTGTTACGTTAAATAGAGGCGTATGGTCAATGGATGATTAAATATCAGTGTTTTGCCAATTATTTGTAATACTATTGATGTAAAAAAATGCATCATCATCAATGATGGAAAAGTTTTCTATTTTGTTGGCCTGATGATCAACCTGCATACTCTGATATTCAATCGAATCATCTTCAACACCTTCATCCATTTCTTGACGGCGAAATTCATCTAGCATCTGTTGGAAGTCTTTTGGTACTGATACATGTTCTACAAACGGATGCTGTTTATGAAATAAATTCGTGTAAGTAAGCTATCGCGGATAAGTTCACAACAAATTAAAATAAACAAGAATTACCTCTATCATCTCAGCTGCCGTTTTCCGTTTGCTGGAATCGATCTCTGTACAAAGCGCGAGGAAATCTTTAAACGTATCCGACCATTGTTCAGAGTCTTTCAAACCTGGAACGCCATTGTTGGCAATTTTCTTTATAGCCTTTAAATTATAAGAAAGCAAATGAGAATTAAACCTCACCTCCAATTGTAACAACAAGTGAGAGGGAAAAATAGCATACCTCCAAGGGTTCTTCATCCATATATGGAGGATTACCCTCTGCCATTTCCATCAATAGTACTCCAAGACTCCAAACGTCCACCTAAGGTTTATCACCATAAATCCTTTAGTTATTTATTTAATCGCGTGTATCATTCAAGCTGACAGTACAGAATGACAAAACATTAGACCTTGGTATCATAAGGTAAACTTTTTATGACTTCTGGTGCCATCCAATATGGAGTTCCTATTATGGATTTTCGGCGGGATTCTTTTTCAGTCAGTTGCACTGAATAACCAAAGTCGGCTGGAGATGTTGGTGAAACGACAATCAGCTTGATTGGTTAATAAATAAAATTGAGAAAATGAACAATCATAATGAAAAGCTATAAAATACCAAGCTTGATATCACCCTGAGCATTTAGCAAAATGTTATCGCTACGAACATCTCTGTGTATTATTTGCAATCCATGCAAATACACGAGAGCTTTCAGGGATTCTCTAGCAACGCGCGCAATTTGGAATTCGTTTAATCGAGGTCCATCCTCGTGCATTCCTATAATATCAGCAAGAGATACTTCCATACACTCCATAATGACCTGCAACCGAATGTTGATTAATAGACCGTCATTAAGAAAGAAACAGGCAAGCCAAGTGAGAATTTACCCATATAGAATCAGGTGTGTGGTAGCATCCTATATATCTTACGATGTTAGGATGTTGACTTGATTTCATCAGATCCAATTCATTTTTTATAGATTTTAGTTTTTCGACACTTGTAAAGGGAATTATCTTAATTGCCACCTTTGTTTATATTATGAGTCGAAATGTAGGTTAGCCTACTAAATGCATGTGTTTCAAAATAAACAGAACTTATGTGTCGTACCGTTTCTTGGGAACTTTTTTGAATTGCAGAGTACATGTTACCCGATTCCCCCTCTGCTATTTGAATCAAATTATCGTAAATGTGGGTTGGGTCACGTGGATCAATAAGGTCGGCTAAGATTAGGAAAATAAATTGCATAATATCGTTATTTGTGAGATTATAAATATACACAATAAATAAGACGAGGCACAAACCTAAGTGACAAATTTCTGATGGCAAAGAATCAGGATCCACAACGGTATTTGCAACATGTGACAGATCAATCTGTTTCTGTTGTTTGTTTGGTTGGCTGGAGGGATTAGGTACTGAGGAGATTTGATTAAGAAATTGTGATCCTTCAGAAAACCGTGATGATTTAGTTTTTGGTAATGAATTGTCCATAGAAGGTAATAAAATAGGCAGGGAAATGTGATGATCAGTTGCGTTTCCTCCTATTACGCCGTTTCCAGAAATTGCGCGATTATAAAATGACTGCTGCTTAGAATTGGGGGTCTTATGTTCCGTTAAAGTTCCAACATTCCAATTGGCAGAAGTACGCGAATTATCCTGTGTAAGTATTCCGTCGTATGATTTTCCGTGTAAGGATGATGAAGCACGATCATCCCGGATTATCTGGGATGCGTTTTCATCATTTTTTAAGGATGCTGAAGGAGAATCGCTGGCTTGGCGCATTGGCATCTCGCTAATGCTGGATGCTTTGTTATGCTTAGATTCTGCAGATTCTCGGGGTACTAACAGTGCCGTGTCGGAGTTTTTCCTTCCTGAACATTGTATTGGCGTGTTCTGATGCTTATGATTAGGGAATGTCCGTTCCGAAATATCTGGAAATGGTTCTACTATTTGACTGCAGATTTGGTCATTGTTACTCCTACCGGATAGAGGAGATGTTGGTCTTATTTGATTTGTGGTAGTGGATACTTTGGGAACTCGGGAATAGTCTCGTGGTGGAGGTACAGGAGAAGTTGTTTTTTCGCGTGAAGGTGAAGTAGGTTCTCGTATTGTTGGTGAACTAATCGGATTACTGGGTGTAGGTGAGGCGGCCCTTCCACGTAAATCTGAATTGACCGATTCTCGAGGTATGGGTGAGGTTGCTCTCTCATGTAAAGGTGGCGTAGGACTCGTGGGACGTTCATTTGGAAACGAGGTTATCGATCCTTTAGGGGGTGTAACCAATCTTCTTGACTGATTCGGTACTGTCGGAATTTTTTTTTTTTTTTTTTTGAGGCAAAAGAAGTTATTATCAAATCTTCATGTGCACACCTTTTTAACAGTGACATACCATTATCTTTATTTGAAGATGAGATCCCGGGATCTTTTGATAATGATGATGGAGAATCGAGATTATCCTTATGAGATTTATCATTTCTATTCTGAGCTTTTCGGGGTCCACCATTCGAGAAATTCTTTGAAGATTTCCGTGTAGGCACATTGCTTAGAACTGAATCGATTTGACCATTTTGCCGCGAATTACTGGGGTATAATGATGTCGGTCGATGATTATTTAGTTGGTTCTGCCGCGATTTTCGATTTGTTTTCTTTTTGCTTACATCTTCGGCTGTGTCGATTGATGATAGTATCTTTTTCCATTCTGAGGGAAGACCCTGAAAGAGTAACCGTTTGAGTAAAGTAGGCAGGAAATCTTGGATTCGTTTTGTCTTGTCAACGTACCTCAAGTCCATTGTCGTTCACGGCAACATGAACTTCATGCTTAAAATTGTACGGTTGACCGATGCCCTCATCTGACAGCTCGGACGACTTGTGAATGTCTGATGGAGAGAAAAGGAAAAGAGATTTGAGTTGTAGTGTCAATAAAAAGACTATTTAGTCAAATGGAATCACACCGCGAAAGACGCACCAAATGATCCAGGGCTAGGCACTAGATTGGGATTCAAATATTTTGTATTGAGGATTTCATCACTAGGCAGGGCGTTCACCCAAACGTCTGGCAGACCCTGAGGAAATTTTGAATTTTTACAATTAATGCACGGTGTAGAGATAGAGATAAATTAGGAAAATTGATATATGTTATTAAAAAACCATCTATCTACGGAATGATAAGGGTGATTTCTGATAATAATAATAATAATAAACCTAGTCTTATTCTTAAAGTCAAGTTTCGACGGGAAAGAAATGAAAAGGCGCATTTATGCTGCCACACACGTGCACCTACCAAAAACTTTCCACTCTCGGTGTTATATTCCACGTGAATCCCGTGTTCAAATTCGGTTGGCTTCCCGATTTCTATAATTTCACCAAAGTTCTTCTTCTTTCTTCCAATGCTTGAAGTTGAACTATTGTTTAAATTGTAATAGCTTGCATCTGCTTTCTTTCCACCTGGTCTTAAACCGGATCGTTCCTGCCCCAAGGGGAGCTTGTATGCTTGACTGACACTAGCCCTCCTTCCTGCAGATTGTAACGCACCTCCGTTCGTTGATACTTGAGAACCCAGCTTGACGACTTTTCCCTTGGAAAAAAAAAAAAGAAAAAGGAAAAAAAAATCCACTACGGTGTAACTAATTGCAAGAATGAATTTCGCCAAAGACTTGGATGCTATACACTACTACAAGTCACTACTACTACATGAAAGTTTATGAATATTTTTATTTGAACGCCGGATGCAGATGTATTCCACAACTTCCAAATAAATATACATGTGCGCGTATAATATGCACTTCAAATATGTATGTACCTATGAATTTCTGGAGTTCCTGTACTACAAGCTTCACTATTAATTATTCATGAATGTTAAACAAGGGTCATCGAGTTTCAAGGTGAAATCGGGAATGCTTCTAGAACTTAAACGATACTAGTTTGTTCAGTTTGATAATATGAAAATTAATTGCAAATATGCATATTTGATAAATAAAGATGATTTTTTGGATGTGAGTATATTAGTACACATGTACGTATGTACGTGCATGAGAATTTTAGGTGTAACCATAAAAAAACGATCTCTACACGTACATGTTCGACGGCACTCTCGCAAAGATGTCGCTATATTTACGCTTTCAGATTACAAAGAAATACTAACAGTATATACAAAAGAATCAAGAAAAGAGGAAAAAATAGTAGAAACATGGTAATGGAAAAAAAAAAAAAGTACTAGAAGGCGAACACAAGAAAAAAAAAAAAAAAAAAAAAAAAGAATTGAATGCGTAACTAAATTTTTATGATCGTCAAAGTATATAAAGATAAAAGGATTACATATAATTCACGTCAGAATTCTAACTGTAATGCAATTTTAATTCAACGCTTCCATGAACGTTCTCGTTCGTCATCCTCATCGTCATCCGCTTTGAAATTAGGTGTAACCGTCACATGCGACTCTTTTACAACATTTTCGGTGGTTGAATCATCCGCTGGATTTGTAATCGAGCTAGAGACCTCTTCTGAAGAGCGAGCATTCGAACTCGTCTCCGTGTGCCATGTCATTTGTACCGTGCCAACGTTTGGAACATTTGACCCCTTAACAAGGGCCTGCATAAAAAAAAAAAAAATTAAAACAATTAAAAAGTAAATATAATAAACCAATAAATGATGATAAAAAAAAAAAAAAAAAAAAAAAAAAAAATCTTTATTACCTGTTCGGCGTCGTATCTATTTTTGAAATGAACAATCGCCGACTTCGTTTCGTCTGCGATTGTGACTGACTCGACCTCGCCGAATTGCTGATTACAAATCGAGAAACGTTAGTGATGTGAATTCATTTTCGACGTGTAAATCACAAAAACTTTGATCAAAAGTGTACCTGAAAATAGCTGCGGAGAGCGTCACCGGAACCCGCTGGAACATCCTTCAACTGTAATTTTGTCGTGCGATTGTCCAATTTGAAAGAGCGCATAACCCCACCGCCGCGGACTCTGGGCCAAACGGAGCGAGGCCTGCCGCGATAGTAAACAGCACGACCTCGGCCACGGTACGAGGCAGTCTCGCCGACGGTACTTGGACCGGTAGTTTGCTGCAGATGAACACAATGCAACAGTGCTTTTTAGATTCAAAAAATCATAACATAATACTCGGCACCTTTGACGCAAAATCTAGTCACCAGCGAATCACTCACCTCAGAATTTCCCGATTCTGAATTAGCGGTTTGAGCCGCCGCTGACGAGATGACTGATTCGTTCGCGGTACTTGTTTCGTTAATCTTGCTCAGCATGTCAAGCTCCCGATCCAACTGTTCTCGTTCTTTCTCCTCCAGCAAATTTTTTGTGCTAATCCCTCCGGTCAAAATAGGCTTGCGGGTGATCACATTAGTGTCGTTCTTTATGTCTTCGCCAACTTTGCTAAGAACTTTGAGAACCTCCTCACGATTCTTGGTATTCACATTTTTCTTCCTAGCAAGTTCCATCAATTTCTTCTGTTCTTCAATTTGACGGTTGATTAACTGCTCCCTTTGCTTTTGAATTTCAAGCATTGCTTTTAGGCCTTCCTTTTGTTTTTTTGCTTTTTCCTCCGCCTCTTTAATCTTTTCTGGGGAGGGTTGCACGGGATTTTCCGCAATTTGAGTCTCTGGTTTAGGAAGAGCGGTCGTTGGTTTTGTCACCGGCGGATTGGAAACCTGATGATCTTCCTTCTCTTTGTGCCAATACACTTTGACAAACCGATTGTCGAAAATCGGTTCGGGAGAGTTATACGCTTTGTACGCATCAGACTGGTTGTTGAACTGAATGATGGCTTTGTGATGATGAATGTCGACATTAATGTTGACGATTGTACCAAATTTTTTAAAGAACTCGTTGACCTTGTCTAAATTGCAAACTTCGTTCGGTATATTTTCGACGACCAAAGTCGCATTTTGTTTTGTGCTACCACCGAATCTACTATTGACATTAAACCCGGCCCGACCACCACGAGCACGACCGCGCCCCCTAAATGATGTTCCGCGAGCAGGTTGAGCAATCCCTGAGTCGAGAAAATGAGGAATGGTTGGTGATGGCGCTAGCGGAGTATTAGTTGCCTCCGCGGCGGTCACCTCCGACGCCCCTTGAATCTCCCCTTCTTTCTGTTCTATCAAAGTTGGCGAAAGTAATTCGTCGGGTCTAGATAGTGTAGCCCTTTCAGGATCATAAGCGTCTGCCGTTGGAGTCATGGCCCTAGGAGGTTGAGCTTCAAGGAAAAAAGAAGAATGAATCATTCAAGCACAAAGGTCCGATCACGATGAACGAGATACGAGGACTGATCACTTACAGAAACCCGGATCTAGATCATATTGATTGCGCATTCCAGCATTACCCATGAAAAAAGGTGGCCTGGAAGAGACACCTCCACCCATCATTCCCACCGGCCCAGCAAGAGGCGTAGCGGTCATGGGAATTATGGAGTCAAACGGGCGATTTAAAGGCACGTCGTCAACAACAATCCTGTCCACACCATGATCGAAAGGGCAAAGGTCACCTCGCATGCAATAGCCTTTTTCTAAGTTCGAAGAAAAAAAAAAAAAACGATTTATTTATTTTATTTTTTGCTGATTGATTGAATGGGACCCATGATATTCTGAAGGAAAAAAAAAAAAAAATAGGCGGTATGCTTGCCATCATAGTCGCGACATCGCTGACGTCTTCCAGGCCTGGATTCTGAAAAGTTACCGCGATTGGAGATCATGGAATTTCCCCTACCGTTGCCTCGATCATTCATCCTGCCGCCCCGTATTCTTCGATCGTCGAAACGATCGTTGGACGATAGATTCATACCATTGGAGCCCCATTCATTTGCCCAACGACCGGGACCTACATTATTTATTAAATTCTCATTTAGACGATTGTCGCCATTCGAAATCTGAACGCTAAACACCTCCCGCATCCATACCATTTCCAGCAACGTATCCATTGCCAGTTCCAGGCAAATTTTGCCCAGATCCCAGAAGATTGTTGCGGGGCATTTTATTGGAACGAAAATCCTCATCATTTTCATCACGCCGTCGCTTGAAAGCTCGATCATCCGAATAATTGCTGCTATACTGAGATGCTCCAGCAGCAGGTCCCGTGGGAATTCCTTCGCTGCGAAATCTCTTATTTTTTGAGTCTCTTTCGTCTTCTCGATTTGTTAAGGCGGAACGATCGCCATAACGCCGGTAGTCATCTCGATTATTATCGCTACTCCTCTCCCGGTGTTTATAATTACGATCTTCGTCATCATCGGATCCTTCGCTCTCCTCTCTCTTTCTGACACCTATCTTGGAGATCTGATTTTCGTTTTTTTCAGCAGGGTGATCTTGGGATACAACCGAATTATTATTGTCTATGGGCACCGGAAGTGCATTCAGAGTTGGAGATTGTTCCTGCTTAGTTTGAATTCCCGGTATCACACCAGTCTCACCTAGGTATTCCTTGGTAACCAAAGACTCAAACAATCTCTCAACAAACGGTTCTGTTTCTAAACGCCAACCACAAGAAATTTCGATCGAGGTTTGTTATTTATTAATTAAACGGACGTTAAAAGGGTCGAGTTAGCAGCGGGCAGATGTTGGATAAGACGACATCCCGACGGGGCACCGAGATTTGTATTGAAAAAACTTTTTTTTCTTACCTTCCTTAAGAAAGTCGTCGAGTTGATCTATACATAATTGCCTTAAATCTTGGTTTGATTTGTCCTGCTGTAAAAGTGCAACAACGTAATCGGCCAAGGCAGAAGGATCCGCGTCGCATCTATTGAAGCAGAAATTTTTAAGTTGTAAAACTATTGTCAGCAGATTTGGGAAGTCAAGGTTTTCATGAAAACCTCACTAACGAACAAAGCTTGAAAGCAAAGGAAAGCGAAGAAAACAAGGTCGAAAAGGATCGAACGTACATCGGCTCCAAGATATTACCAAGATATTTCTTTAAAGCCTTTGAAGATGAATCGTCAATAATCATTTCTGCTTGTGAGCGGACTTTCTTAAAATCTCAAGCTCACAATAATTTTTTGAGATCAAGTATGTAAGAGACCGTAAGAGTTTGCCGACCTGAAGTTGCAATTAAAACGGTAAAGAACTTGGTAATGCAACTTTAATCCAACGGAAATACGGATGGATGGATATTCAGGTGGACGTGAAAGTCAGTTTGTGTAATGATAATAGATGATGCTCAAAGAAAATTTTTAGTAATTTTCCTCCTTCCTGCGGCAGTTTCGTGTGATGGAAGATGATCACCCGACCACTAGCCATTTTATAAACATTGGAGATACGTAATCAAGTGTTTTGACTATATAACGACAACCGGTGTTTTTTTTCTTTTTTTTTTTTTTTTTTTTGCACTGAACTCCTTCTATCCCCGAATTTATTCAAACCTTATCTTCTATCGATATTAAGGATCGTTGATATATGTTTAATCAAGAATCTACGTTTATATATATATATATATTTGCGGAAACTCGAGATGCAAGTCCTTATCTCGACAGCTTCAGAGTTTCGTGCAATAAAACGTCCCTAAGCACGACGAAGAGGCTGCCAGTTTCATCGTGATCACATGAAGCATTCGAACTTTTTATTTTAAAACAATCCGCGACCAAAGTCATTTCTGCTCTGGAAAGACAAAGCAAAGAAAGAAAACTTCCCACAAGAACGGGCGAAAGTACTCCCTGGATTGGTAGTAGTTCGTTGACTGATTAGACCAATCATGGAATGTTTCGAACGCGGTTTTCTTGTTCGATCGACGTGGTAGTACTTTACAAGGCAGCTAGCTAACCTTATACAGCGGATTGAGAGAAAGGTCAAACATGTTAATAAATTGCTGCGATTATCTTTTATATATACATATCATACATATATATATATATTGCAGTCGCATTAGTTGCCACAATACCTGTGACACAGTTATAGTTTATAAAATGTTCTACGACTTTTATTGGAATAAACATTTGTTTTATGCCAAAAACGCTTAAAGATAATTTCGCTTTTTTATGCAAATGGTATTACATAAATGGGTGTGGATATAATGAATTTTTGTTTTTTTTTTTTTTTTTAATAATGTGATTCTCTTACAAAGTTCCTTACCGATTTTACCTCTTGGACTGCAAAATCATCAGTTTGCCTGGACTAGGGTTACCAGAACAGTGATATCATCCACTTTACTATAAATAAAAGCATGACGATTATTGGTTAGGTCGGGACAAAGTTACAATTTTTTTGTACGGAAAGTCAAAATCTTGGACCAGGTAGAAAATAAACTAACTAAAAAAAACTCACCCGCCAGTGCGACTTTCACCGCTCTTCCTTGCACTCTGCGAGAAAGGACTGACTCTCCTGGGATCCAGTGAATACTTTCTCGCGGTGTCCGTCAATCTTCTTGAAAGTCTCCTCACATGTAACCTAAGTTCTTCGTAGTCACGACTCGTAACATCTTGAAGCTCTTTGTTCACTATGGTGACGGCTTCTTCGGCAAACACATTATCGAAAAAGCCGTCAGTTGCCAACAAGATGACGTCTCCGTCCTGAAGCTGATGACTTGCCTGATATGCATCGCTAGGCTTATCTTTGAAATAGAGCTTTTGATTCGGATAATGGTCGGGAACGATGGTCAATTGATATGGACAATTGAAAAAGTGTTGTTGAGAAGGTGATTCGTATAAGAGTTGACCGTTACGAATAAGAAGGTATGCTGAGTCACCCAAAGAAGCCGCATTAAGGATTCCAGACACTTTTGACAGCGACAGAATGCACGCCGTCGAACTTCCTGTAAAGACAAAAGAACAAAAAATTTTAATTGGTTGAGAAATAAATATATAAAATAAATTAACGACATCATAAATATTGATCGAAAGAGGAAAACAGGATCTTTACCTGCTTTGACCTTTCCACTTTTTATCAAATTATCAAACGCTCCGCCCAACACTTGTTTCGCATCCAGAATGTCTGCGTGTCCACCGGGAGCATTGAACAGGGCAAGCTTTGATGCGCTAAATTCTTTTGCAATTTTTGCGGCATTATCCATTAACGCCCAGGAGAAATAAGCAGGATCAACCCCCATCTGTTGTTGTTTGTTCCGAGAAATTAAACCATTGGAAATTCGGAAAAGCCTACGGTAAAGAGTAGGAATACGCCCGGTTTTGCAGCAAGAAAAAAAAAAAAGAAGGAAAGAAAAAAAACACACCTGAGACCAGCCACCGACTCCGTCTGCAACACCCAAGGCGACGCCATTATTTGTTCCGACATAGAAGAAAGCGTCCTCTCCGGCGTCAACTTTCCCAGCCTGCACACGTTCCTTCCACCATTGGTGACCAGCCGATATAGAGTTGACTGCCGGCTGTCGCTTTTTCTTGGGATGCCAGGAGGCCGCTATCAGATAGGTGAAACCTTTTGTGGTGGTTAGTGGTAAGTCGGTAAGACGTAGTGGACAATTGTAGAAACTTTTGAGGAGAAGTTGAGACTGAATTGCTAGACGAAGAGACTGTGAAGCGCTAGCTAAAAGGCGAGAGGACAAAGCGGGAAATACGCCAGGACGATAGAAAGGTGAAATTGAAGACGACATTATTAGCCAAATACGCCTTGGAAAAAAAAAGGACAAAAAAAATTTCCCGGTGGCGTGGTTTTTAAGTATTGCTTGACAAGTTTACTTTAATTATTTGTGCAATCCTAAAAAAAATATATGTATTTTTGGTAGGTAGGTGTATGTATATAAGGAAAATTTGTTACGAAGGGGTAGATCTGGAGAGGACTATAAAATGTGTGGAGAAAAAAAAAAAAGGAGAATTTAAGGAGGAACACCCAAAGCCAAAAACCTCACTAACTTCCCCACCCTTTGAGCGGTGCAAGTATTTTCTTTTGAAAAAAATTTCCTTAAGATTGATGATGATTTTTGCCGAACGTTATTTGAGCAACTAATAAATTGCACGCTTATGTGCCTTGTACGACCTAATTAAAGCACTGCGCTAACTTAAAATAGCCTCAGTCACTTTGTTTAATGCTCCGCTGCTTTTTTTCATCATATCAGATTTCTTTATCACATTATCATCGTCAGGGTTTCTTACTTCATACTTTTTCACTTTGCGGACACAACAAATATCATTGACACCCAAAAGCAATGTCGAACACAAACAATAATAAGCAAACTCCTCAGACCGGCAAATTATTCCAATTCAAGCTCGTTCTGTTAGGTATGAAAATCAGTTGCGCAGCTAAAAAAAATGGACATTTACGATCGCCCGAATTTCCTTGATGTTTCGCCTAGACCTACTGTGTATATGAACTTTCGTGTAGCGCCTTCATTGGCAATTTTTAACGTAGAATTATTATTACGTTCTTTTTTTTTCTTTTTTTTTTTTTACAGGAGAATCGGCCGTCGGTAAATCAAGGTTGGTCACACGACTTTCTTTAATTTATTTTTATTTTTTTTCTTTTCCTCCCGCGACACCTTCAAAAAATGAAAAACTTCCGACGAAAAGAACAAAAACCTTGTATCGCAGCAATCTGATCGACTAAAGTCAAAGTTATTGGAGAAAAAATTTTCTCTTTATTATTATTTATTTTCCTCTGCTTTGTGCTGTATTTTCATAATTATGTTGATGCATGACAGTTTGGTATTACGCTTTGTCAAGGATCAATTTGACGACTACAGAGAAAGCACCATTGGAGGTGAGGGAAAGAATTTTCTTTCATGATCTTTACTCAGAGGAAATTGCAAAATTCAGAGATTCATTCTCGCGGTCTCTCTTTCAGCCGCATTTCTGACGCAAACGATTAGCTTGGGTGAAAATACGACAGTTAAATTTGAAATCTGGTACTTGCACTATTTTTCTCGCACATCTCAAAGATTAATTAATAATAAATGACAAGTGCACGTTCATTAACAGGGATACAGCCGGTCAAGAACGTTACAAGGTGAAATGGTTCAGTAAACATTTTTATCTTCTTTAACGCACGTGTCAACATTTGACTCAGGCAAACTATTGCCTTCCACACGGGATAGAGTTTGGCACCGATGTATTATAGGAACGCAAACTGTGCCGTAGTAGTTTATGACATAACTCAAGCTGTTAGTATCGTGTCCTTTTTGAGATTTCTTTTTTAAAAAAAAAAAAAAAAAAACACGCACGTGACAAATCTTCTGAACATAATTACACGATTCCCTTTAGTCCTCTCTTGACAAGGCCAAATCATGGGTGAAGGAGTTGCAAAGACAGGCAGATCCAAATATTGTCATCGCGCTTGCCGGCAACAAGAGTGATTTGAGTGCACGTAGGGCGGTTGACACTGAAGTAGGTCGATGGCTTTTTCGTGCATCGATTTCAAATAAAAACATGAATCGTATCCGACCATCGTTATGTTTGTTGTTTCCCACAGGAAGCTAAGGCCTATGCAGATGATTTGAACCTCCTGTTCTTTGAAACATCCGCAAAGACGGCCACCAATGTCAACGAATTATTTACATCAATAGGTATCTATAAGTGTTTCTTCTTAATTCTGACAATTGATCTGAACAAGAAACTCATGCACTTTAAACGATTGATAAGCGAGAAAGATGCCTCTTGATCAATTGGCTTCTAATTCGCGTGCGAGAGGCGCCGGTCTAAATCCCAGGGGAGTTGATTTGAACCGTCCGCCACCAAACACTAACTGCGCATGTTAGAACCTCGGACATTTGTTATGTTGGAGGATAAACATTCTTTATGTATTTATGACCACTGTTCATGATCACCAACCTCAGAAAGTGATTGGAATCTTGTTATATTACTTGACTCGTCACCTTGCTCTTTTTTTTTTGTCCAAAATTTGGTTATAAATTTTGCGGATCTCCGAGAAAAAGATCATTTCTTTTTTTTTCTTCTTCTTTGCGCTTCTTTATCTTGTACTGTACCAATCTATTATTCTCTTGTCTCCTAGGTATCTTTTTTGTTCGTCCCTTTGACCATATTTTGATATATAATTTTTGATCAAAGACATTTTTCAATTACAAAAAAAAAGAACCAAATTTTATATCACAATATGTTAACGATCTTTTTAGTAACCGAATTTATCATTAAGTGCCGTTCTGCCATCCCCTATACATTTGACCACAAAGTTTTGTGTAAACGATAAAATATGAATAATAAATAATAATTCATCGGGAGTCGAGAAATTATTTCGTACCTGTTTGACCTTGAGGTGGTTCCCAAGTTATTGCATCCTCATTTTCGAGTTCGTTCAATTCCATGGCCCTCCTCTGGTTTTCTTCAAATTCTTGTGGTGTCATTGGCAACACTGGCTTAATTTTCCTTTTCTTACTCTGCTCCTCATCTCCACCCGGTGAACTATTGTCATCGTTTTCCTGCATGTTAACCCTTTTACTTGGAATAGCCGAGTCTTCATGTTCTGATGGAATCAATTTTGATGTTGTTTCGACCATATCGTGTTTTATCGCTTCTTCGGTTTTCGTGGCAAAATTTTTGATCTCTTTGGTTTCAATTGATTTCTGATTTGTCAATGGCAAAAAAAAAACAAAACAATGAATTAATAAGAACTAATTGTCCCCATGTCGGTCAATTGACGAACGGTATTTATTTACCTCGCTTTGTTCAATTCTCACACCACCCTCTCGACTGTAAAAGATTGCGTTTAATAAAAGATATAAGGGACGATTAAAAGTGAATTTGTTGTCACGAACCAACAAGTAAGATTTACCTGTCCTTCGGCACTCCGTTTGACGTCGATGATGGTGGAATGTTGTTGTTTTTCATGATGTCATGAGGTTTTGTGATTTGAATTAAACGATCGAGGCGTTGATCTTGCTGCAAAAATAATTCATCGTTCTCAAAAAAGAACTTTGGGAAAGGAAAATTCAGAAAAAGATCTCACGCACCGTCAACAAATCTTGCAGCTTGGTCTGCAAATTAGCCTCTGACTCATTTTTTATTTCATCTTCTATGGAATTCATAAAGTTTTCCAGTTCATCTTCGACCCGAGAAACGAATGATTTCTCTAAAAATGACAAATATAACGCGTGTAAGTACCAAAGTTGTAAAAAGAATAAAGTAAAGTAGTGTGGCATAAATAAATACCTGATACCGTCATCTTGATTGTTGATATCTTATTCCGAATTTCTTCAATTCGCAGTGCAAGTTCCTCCCTTTGTTTTATCAACGATTCATAAGTCTCGACTTTTTGTGTCGCTTGCAGAGATTTTCTTGATTTCACACGATCGGCTTTATTTTTTTATCAAATAATGACGAACCGGGTTAACGCCGAAATCAATTCGGAAACATCTATGGAGTGACGATGATATTTAACCTTGACCCGTTCGATCATAAAAGCTGTCGTTTTCCT
The DNA here is from genome assembly GCA_910592055.1 of Acaulospora colombiana. Lineage (NCBI taxonomy): Eukaryota > Fungi > Glomeromycota > Glomeromycetes > Diversisporales > Acaulosporaceae > Acaulospora > Acaulospora colombiana. The sequence continues at coordinate 17,408 of CAJVPT010000974.1, forward strand.
CATCGTCTGCATCATCGCCCAACAAATGCTTAAGCCTTTTTTTCCTCGCCACTAAAAAGGTAAAAGTTGCATATCATAAAAAACTATGTACATATTGTAACAGACGCGTAATGCATACAAGCCTCATCTTGACTTGCGCGCAAAATGCCCAGCATATCCAATTTTTCACAAGCATCGATCGCTGCCTGCCTATCAGCATCTCTATATGAATTTATATGTTAATTCAGCAAATGCATAAAATCTCGGTGAAATGTAAAAAGGTGAAATTTCGCATGCCTCTTTCTTGGTCCACTCCCTATGCCATAAACTGGTCCAAATGCATCTTCAACTTCCGGTAATAAAATCCTTAAGATAAATGGGTTTAGAAATACCCATGAAGAAATAAATTTTATCAAATGACCAAATTACTATATCTTAATAGATACCGAGAAGTAAATGTTCGTGCATGTCCTGGACCCTCCTGTTCGCTTTCAAATTCCATCTCGTAACCACGATTCTTTGATAAATGAATTTAATAATAATGAATACAACAATTTGCTCAACAACCTATTCGCCGAATCTCCGATACGAACCTCGAGCCAATTCCTCAAAGCCTTTTTAGGGTCTTTATAATAGTAAGCATTTTCATCCCGTTTCCATGATTCCTTTGCCGCCGAAATCGAAATTTCACTCTCATCCTCGGCATCCTCTGCAAATCCCCTAAAATGACGGATTCATGATAAATTCGTTATTCATTTTCAACCTCTCACCATTTCACAGAACTTTTCACGGCACGTACCAAGTGACCCCTGTCATTTCCGGTGTCGGCTTCGGAACGGGTTTGACCGCCTGTTGCTGTGGTTCCTCAGGACCTAACAAAATATATATTCGCGTACTTTCACCGAACTTTAGTTGATCCCCTACGCGAAGTCGAACATAATTTAACGGGGATACCCGTTGCTTATTTAATCTAGTGCCATGCGCACTTTCCAGATCATAAATAAAAATTTCTCCTTTATACGACAATGAAGAAGTAGCATAATTATAATAATGAAATTTAGAAACAACCCTTTTATATCAAATTGATCCTCCCACCTTTATTATTAAACTGAACAATCGCATGATACCTAGAAATAGACTGTGTAGGCGAGATGCGCATCCTGAAGTTAAGAATTTAGCCAAATGATAAGAACGACAGGTGAATCCTTGATCCTAAATTTTCAGGATACAGCATGTTCCATCGATATATCACACACCGGCAATCGTCCTAAAATTGTTGTCGTATGATCGATGTTGAACTGTTAAGCCTGCTTCCTAATTTCCCAATGTGTCCACAAGAATCTAATCACGTACCAAGAACAAGAAACTCCTTGGCCGGAATTTCCATCGTGCCGATACTAATACCGCCCTTAATGACTTCAAAAGCATAATTATCTTTTGGCAGGCCACTCCATTCCGGCTTTTCATATGGAACTGAAGGTATCGCCGGCTGCCGCGATTGAACTATTCAAAGTAAAAAGATACAATTGAGTTATATTGGTTGAAGGTTTGAATGAAATACAAGGAAATTTACCGTTTATCGGCGCCGGAGCTTTAAATTCGATCTTATTATTAGAATCTTGCACTTCATTTGAGCTTTTGCTGTGTTCCGACTCCTCTTCTTGATGGTGAGGCTCGTGCGATACAATATCTGTTTCCATTTGAATCTGCGGAAGTTCAGTTAAAATAGACAAATTATTTATATGCTTTGGGTGCATTCTTATTGGTCGATCAAAATGGCCAAAGTTGTTTCAAGGTTTCTTCCCCCACCCAGTTAAATAATAATGTCTGCTGAAGAAACTCATACAGCGTCGGTTGAACCAAATGCCGTTGAAGAGCCATTAGACCTTGTTCGTTTATCGCTCGACGAACGAATATATGTAAAATTACGCGGAGATCGAGAGTTACGCGGAAAACTTCATGTATTACCGGTTACATTCATTTAGAGATTGTAATAATTTTTAAGCATACTATCCGTCAACAAAAAAAAAAAAAATGCTTTTTCAATAGGCATATGATGGACACTTGAACATGATACTGGGCGAAGTGGAAGAGACTATTACCGTTGTGGAAATTAATGAGACTTACGAGGAAGTTATACGTGTGAGCAATTTTTCACTTTTTTTTTTTTTATTTTTTTTTTTTTTTGCGTCGTACATTTACTATGATTACTTTCTCAGACGGTAAAAAGAACATCGGAAATGTTATTTGTACGCGGTGATGGCGTTATTTTGGTATTGTATTTATGCACATACTCAACCTTCTTTCTGGTAATCATATATGACTTTAACATTCTCAAAAACCAAAAAGGTTTCCCCTCCGGTAAGAACTGGTGCATAAAAAATCAAGGTATATCGGAATGCGTGAATCTCTTTCGCCCAAGGAATTAACAATGTGAAAATTACTTTGTGAAAATCCACTTTGAGCTTTTATTCGAAAATCCGGTTGCTCGTAGAAACCCAGTCTTTATAATGATCATGTCCTATTGTTAAAAACATTATGCAATTATTTTGATATAGTGAAAGGATTTTTTATACTTGTAATGTTGAGATACGCGAGTGGCTTAGCATATTATTCACATGAAACGCAGACGATAAATGCATGAAGAAACCTATAGCGAATGATATTGCAACTATATCATTGTGAAATTTTATCTTTATTAATATACAATAGGAACAGTAACAATGTTTGTGGATATTATTATATAATAATTAATTTGTTCTTGATATTTTATCAAATATGAATTAAAAGTTTTTTTTTTTTTTTTAAACCCATGGTTAGGCCAGTACTGTGTTTATTAATTATTATGAAAACTGATAGAGATATATAGGACAATTGCATTATGACTAAACTAAATCTTGTACTTATACATTCATTAATAGCTTTCAATTTTCAAAAGAGTTTTTGCCTCTAAGTAGTGATCACAATTTTGATCCGAATTCAATTGATTCATAAATCAGATACAAATTGAATCAAATCAAATTTTAAAATTTTTAATTTAATCAAATTTGGATCAAATCGAATTTTAAATTTTCAAAATTATTGGATTCAAATTGAATTTGAATCAAAATCAATATGATTTAAATCAGACATGAACCAGTTTATATAAATTATTATATAATTATTTAATTTCATTTAAATCAAACTATCTAAAAAATTAAAATATGATTTTTTTTTTAATAATAATATAAAAGGCAAGTTAAAAAAAAATCTATACTTGCTCTTTTTTATAATTTTTTAAATATTTTTTTGTGATATTATAGTTTTATCACTTAATTACTTTTATCATATTTTTTATTTTTATTAATTTATTTTTTTTAAAAATGGAATATGAAAACTCATTTAATAGCATTTAATTTGTATACAATAAAAATATTAGTTTAACTAATCATAACAATATAGATATTAAAAATATTAATACAAACAATCTATCGAAATCGGCTTCAGTTACTTCAACAATTTCTAGAAGTGAAGTATAGAAACACTTTATAAAGGAGTACAAGTTTTAAAGAGAATAAAAGGACTATCAATAAATATTACAGAATAATATATACTTCATCAGGAAATTTTTGAAAAAAACTTTAAAAAACTTTCAAAATTTTCAAAAATTTGTAAAACAAAAATAATTTCATTAATTTTAATAATAAAAAACTTTGAATATTTTTTATTTTAAAAAATTTCAAGACATCAACTCTTTTCGCTAATTCTCTGACCACACACAAAAAAGACGATCGCAAGAAGTTTTTATACTTTTAAACTAATAAAGTCTTACTACTCTTCTTAAACCAACTTGAAGGAACTTCAAAAGTCATTAACTACCTCCTCTCCTCTTGCTTATTATCCTCTTCAAACAAAAACTTGACCTCTAGTGACCATAAAGATCAAGAAAAACCTTTCCTATCAATAGCAAGAAAGTTCTGAAAGGAAGAAGAACTAATGTATCATCATCTCACACTGTAGAGAAACATCACAGAAGTTCTATAATGATGAGAAACAACATTTCCACTCTCTTGTCATCTATTTGGCTTCTTATAGTGCTCATTCTTGGTTTTTTCTGAGGAATTTTGCCTACCTCAGTTTGACCCTGAATTTTAAGTAGCACAAAGTTTCTCACACCGTGATTGGACAGATAGAGCTCACATTAATAAAAGAATATAAACAAGCTTCCATTAATCACTTCACATATCTGAATGTATTTTCTCAGCTCCATAAGAACCTGGAGTCTACCATAAGTCATTGGCTAGGTGTGGGTAGATACAGGACACTCCTCTGTTTACATCATTGGTTCTTTCTGAAAAAGTCCATCCAACCATGATAAAGGTTAGAAAATACTACAACTAGATTTTATGGTTGTAGTCACATACTCCTGGCCACTGAGTAGATTCCCTCTTCAACTCCGTCGAATAGGTAAAGATTTGAAGATAGAACACTGGTTCCTCTATCGATTCCTTGGCTCAGCTTTTAAGGACACAGAGAATGGAGTGTATGAATTGTGGCTTTACTGCATCAGTATATAATAAGGATCAATGAAAATAGTCTGTGAATTGGCCTACCAGTATCAATACATATGCACCTACCCCCAACCTTTTTCCATTTTTAAATGAGATTGAACCCACCTTCTCCTCTCCCATACCCCTCTGAGAAAGTAACTTAGTAGTTATCCTAAAGACTTCCTCTTCCTACTGAGCATTAGTATCTTATTTCTGTGTATGATCTGCACTGATGTTTTGGGAGTTCCCGCAAGGAAGTACAAGTTGGCTACCAAAGGCAATGGCTGAGATTCCCGCATTTTTCAAGAACCTAGGTAAAGGCATCTGAAATACAACTGATATTGCACAAAAATTATTGAGGAATCTGAAATATAATCAAACTATGCACTGGTGTTTCCACTATCATATATGAATAGGTATTTGACACTACCTAAGGGGTTTTAATGAATATTTTGAATGAAATTTTCTTCTCCCTAAAAAAGTTGCATAGCAAGAAATTGTATATATAGATTAACTATTCCATCCACTCATTTATTTTCTGACCTTCCTTTTTCCCCCTTATAAAAATTTTTTCAGCACTAGTGGCCCTTCGCTAGTTCTTATTTCAAAGACAATAACATGCCCAAGGTTGACCAGTATAGTCATATTGCAGCTTTATAGATTTACAATTATATTTTTAATATGTATTACATCGATATTTAAAAATTATATCTAATAAAGTAAAGATTGAGCTAGCATTTAAAAAAAAAAAAAAAAATTTTAAAAAATTTAAAAAATATTCAAAGTGATAATATGTATATTAAAATAAATAATTATTTAATAAATATTCATTATATTTATCAAATATTGGAATTATATAAACTATATTATCTATTACTCCTATATCTACCAAATTATATATATTTGTTTTTGTTTTTTTTTAATTATAACCCACTGTTAGGTTAGTTACAGTATATGTGCTTTATTAAATATAATGTAGGCTATACTATTTACAGTGTCACTAAAGCTAAAATGCTAACTAACTCACTCATCTTAGTTTATTGTTAAACTCTAAGTGCAACTTTGGAAGTGATTTGTCACTCCGTTTATAGTTTGAGTAAATACCCTTCTACTATGAATATTATTGCCTGCAGTCACTATTGCAGATCACTGACCAAAGTTCTAACCGAGCCTAAAACCCAACCATTTTATCCCACTTTTAACTCCTATTATTATTATTCTTATAACTTTTTCTTAAACATTCTTCTTCCATTTTCTTTCTTTCTTCTCTTGATTTTTTTGTCTTTCTTGTTAAATAAGATTTTATGGACCATCTTATTTTATTTTTTCAGAAAATTCCTTGAGCTTTTTCCCATTCTATTACTAGTTCACATCATTTGTTTCACACTTCTTTCCTAAATTAATTCAAGATCTTCTTTTGGCAATAAAGTATCCATTTTCTGATGACTGTTTCTATCTTTTTTTCTTCACATTCGAGTTCCTCTACTTCTCTTAATAGTTATATTTTAATCAGCCCTAGGAGAAAACTGACTGAATCTTGACTATTTGTAGATACTCTTCCAATAAGCTTTGTTGTCCATGCTTCTATTTCTCTCATTTCTTTTTTATCTACTATTAAGATATTACTGTATTCTTTTTGAGCTTGATCTTTTTGCTTTTGCCTCTCTTTCTTATATTCTTGATATATTATATCTATTCTTTTTGATCAGGCTTCCTTCATTGTGTTTTTATATCTTGGGTATTCCAAAAAATATTCTATTGTTTCCTCTTGTTCATCACACGCTAAGCAGTTATTTTTGTGATATACTGTAGATCTGGTTTCCTGATCACTAGTTTAGTCATTGTTGATAGTTCATTGTTGATTAATTTCACTAGAAAACTTTTCTATTGTAAGCTTTTAAAGGAGGTGTCCCACATGTATTCTTTTTTTAGCCTTTCACATATCATGTTCCATAAGTAGTTTTGCTAATCTTCTATTTGAAGATTCCATTTGTCCCTAGTTCGATTTTATTGTTTTTTTTTTTTAACCTGCAATTATGCCACAATGACATGTCTTTATTAAGATATTGAGAAATACCTAAATAATTTACAGATTTTCACAAAGCAACTAATTCGTCATTATACATTATTAGTTAAAGGACTACACTACTTAAAAAATATGAGGAGTCTACTAAGCTAATTTGAACTAAACAAAATTAAGTCTAAACTAGGTATTCTAAGTCAGATTTAGGGGACAATATTTTATTCTCCTAGTAGCTTGGCAATAGTGCCTCTAAGTCTACTAGGGTCATTACCAACAGTTTGTCACTGTAGATTATCCTGAAAAATGATGAATTGTTAAAGTTGGCACTGGGAAAAGGGGAAGGAGAAATGCAAATCAAAGCCCTCCAAAAGGTTCTTACTCCATTTCACAGT
>CAJVPT010000975.1:0-24328 GCA_910592055.1 Acaulospora colombiana
TCATATTTTTTAAGTAGTGTAGTCCTTTAACTAATAATGTACAATGACGAGTTAGTCGCTTTGTGAAAGTCTGTAAATTATTTAAGTATTTCTCAATATCTTAATAAAGACACGCCATTGCGGTATGATTGCAGGTTAAAAAAAAATAAAAAAATAAAAATAATTTTATTAACAAAATATATTTGTTTTAGTTAATATAAAAAAATTTTATTATATTGTTTTGATATATTTATTTATTTATATGAATGATTCTATCCTAATAAAGTAATACAATTGTGATATTTGTATAAAGATTAATTAACTTATTTTGATAATAAGTTATATATACTTATCTTTTTTATATATTTATATTTGAATAATAAAATTTAAAATAGATATATTGTTTTGATACAATATACTGTATATACTATATATTTAAATAGTCTTGTTTTTAGGAAGATTTAATATTTTTTTTTGAATTTTGAAGTGATTAAATAACTTGATTGTTTTTAAAGTTCCTTATAATATCAAAAAAGATGTTAATTTGTACTAGTCTGACTATAAGCTATATAAAATTAATATTGATTTTTTATTTTAACTATGAATCAGTTTTTAATTTTTTTTTTCTCTTAAAAATTTTTAAAAAAAGAAATATAGAATAGTTATTAGTAAAATTATATATCTCTCTATTCTTGATTTTTTTAGATAATTTTGTTAAATATTTTATTATATTGATTTAAAGAATATATTATTTTTTTTTATATATTTAAATTGATTTATTTTTTAAGAAAATTATTATAAAAGAAAATTTTTTGAAAAAAAAAAATTAATAAAAAGAAATTTTTCTTATTTTTTTTTTTAAACCCATAATCAGGTTAGCATAGTATATTTATTAATCATTATAAAAACTAAATAGAATATATAAGACAATTGTATCATGGCTAAACTAAATCTTGTATTAATTTACTCATCAACAGCTTTCAATTCTCAAAAGAGCTTTAGCCTTTAAGTGTAATCTTGGGGACAATATTTTGCTTTGTAGTAGATTTTAAATAAATACTTTTCTAATTTACTCATTATTGCTAACAGATTGCCATTACTTATTATTTTCCAAAAAACTGTTTTTACAAAACTATAAAAGAGAAAGGGAAAAATAAAAAAAAAAAGAAATATCTAAAATTGTTCAAGTGTACTATATAAAGATAAAAAAATAAAAAATAAAAATAAAAGCATGCCATATTCTCCAAAGGACTTCACTTCTACTAAAAATCTTTTTTCATTAGAAATCAACTCTCTGAGATATTCTTCTTCTTCCTAACTATTTGAGAAACTTATTTATCTATGATTTTAATTATTTTCTTATAATTATCTGAAGTACTTATTACTTATTTAGATCCAATGTCTTGCTCAACACTTTTTTTTTTTTTTAGTTTGGATTTTGTATTCATTTACATAGACAAGAATAGCTAATAGTGAATTTCAGGTTCTTATATAGCCTTTTAGTTATATTATATAACTTCTAATATCTTCTAGCAACTATACTTAATTAAAAAAATTTTACTATTAATATCTTTTATTATTTAAAAAGTCAGTTTTCTTAAGAATCTTTTTGTTTTGTAATGATGGAAGGGTTTTGATCAGTATTAAGAATGTTTTCAATTATAATATCATTATATAATATTTGAAGAAATATATTCTTAATTCTAGAAAAGAGTAGTATCTTATATTTCTTTACTTTTCAGTCTTACAGCCTAATTAGGATAAGAAAATAATCTCCTTTATATACTTTATCTAACTAAAATAATAAGAAATTGAAGACTTCAACTTGAACAAATAATCATGATTTTTTTACTTTAGTTATACTTCATTTGGAGAAGTGAAGGAGTTTATATCAATAATTCTTCTTTCTTTTATCAATAATATTATCAGAATATATGAAATAATCAGTAAGAACTTATTTACATTTAGTTATTAATATATTTTGTATTTATCAATTATATTTTATAATAGGTTATATTATCTAAAATTCAAAATCAAACTGAAGTAGGCAAAATTCCTCAGAAAAAAAAAATTTTTGAACAACTATAAAAGAAAAGATATAGTAGGCAGACCTCTTGAAATATGATTTGTTGTTCATTACCTTTTATTGCTAAAGATTTTTATAGATATACTTTAATATAAATAGCTTTAAGTACTATACTATTAGTTTTCTTTCTTACAAAACTTTCTTATTATGGGTAAAGAAGATATTTTTTGACTTTTCTAGGTTATGGGAAGTCAAGTTTTTGTTTGAAAATAAATATAAACAAAAGGGAGATTGAAAATATCTTTTGAAGTAAAACTTCAAGTTGATTTAAGAATAATATTAAAACTTTATTAGCAAGGAATAAAAAATTTCTTGCAAACATCTTTTTTGTATATAAACAAAGGATTAGTGAAAAGAGTTTTTTTTTTAGTAATTACTTTAGTTATAAAAGAATTTTATTTTGTACCTAATTTTATATTTATAATGATTTATATATAATATATAGTATATATACCAATCGATTTTTTTTTGAATAATATTATGGAGTAATCTAATTAATAGATAGTTACATTTGCTTTAACCTATTTCTATTTTGAGACTTAATTTTTACAAAAATATATTTAATCAATTGAAACATACATTCAAAAATTTTTATAAGACATATGTATTCACTGTATAATTTAAATTTAAATACAGTAAAATCTCTCTAAATGCAACCCCCGAAATGCAACTACTAAGTTTAACCTCTCTAAATGCAACTGCTGATATGGTCCCAAATTATAAGCCAAATAAGAAATTTATCATCCATAAATGCAAAACTCTAAATACAAAAATTATTTTTACAAAAAATTTTTTTATCAAACCGTTTCACGTGATAATAATACACATGAATATTTAAGCTAAAAAATTAATAACAAAGCTTTGTTTATCATAGAGAACATTAGTTGAATTTGCGGAAGATATATATGTAGCACACGAAATTTTAGTGTTATATATTTTATCAGCATCCAAAAGATTGAATTTTATGTTTCTAAGCACAACGCCAAATGTTGCTTCATTGTCGTTATAGGGACGGAACTAGTAATTAGGAAAGAACGCTTGATAAGTGCAATAAAGAATATGTATTGCCACAATAAAGTAGATTACCTGTGGAGTATGTTTTATGGTCAAGGTAGCTTGTATAGGTGAGAAACAGTAAATGTCAAGTCTTAGTATTTCTAAAATAAATAACAAATATCAGCACTATAATTTATATCGATTGTTGAAAGTAAATAAATTCCATAATATATTTTGATACCTTCATAATCGAATCCAGTCCCTTTCCATGGAACAACCAAATTCCATTTGAATCGCCCAATATTCTCTATCTTTATTGATGAAAGTTCAAGTTTTCGTGGGTTGACAATAAAAGTTTGAGCATCAAAAAGGCGATCATTAACATCCACTGTGGCAATCGAGGAATAGCATTGGATTAGTGTGTTGTAATTTTTATCGATAGAAACTATAAAAATGCCTTTGCTTTCTTTGTAGGAACGGAACTAATAATTAAAATTAGTTAAATAGGCGAATAAAAGTTAACATAAAAAACCGAGAAGACTAAACCTGAGGGTTAGAATTAACGGTGACTTGAGAAAGCCCGGAACAATATAGACCGGTTCTAAGAGTTTCTGGAATAAAAGAAGCGTTGGCAGGTAGGCGCTAGCCACACTAAAAATTTAAATCATAATCTTTCTTCATTAAAAAAATTTCTATGTACCATTTTCGTTCACACCGATTCCTTTCCACAGAACTGTCACTTCCCAAGTTCCCTGTTCAATTTTTTTGATCTTAGCTGGTAACAATGCAAGTTGTCTCTGATTTGCTCTTACGGGAATAACGATTGGGACAAAAAATAATGATAAAAGTGCTATCAAGATAAAAAATATCGTTTTCCTCATTATTATTTAATTCTAAATGATCAAAGAAAAAATATTTGATATTAATTTTTCTCTATCAGGTTGAAAACATTCGATAATCACTAGAACACTTGCAGAGAAGGAAGTCTCGATTCGACAAACGAAAAAGTACGTATATAATGGAGGTAATTCAAATATCATTGATGTCACCGATTTTCAAATTTATTGGATGTGCCACAACTCGCCATTTTTAAGTGTTTCGACCTATGCAAGTGTATGCCACAAAGAGTAAGAAAGCGTCCAATTTGTTCTATTATGTCATTTGACAAGAATAGTACCCTGTCAATATATATTTTTACTTTTTACGTAATAAATGATTCTTGTGTTTTAGGCTAACTTAACTCGTTGGATGCGCCGAATATGACTCATAAAACTGATTGGTTCTTTAAAAAGTTGAGTCTATTTTGGTATCAAAAATTGACAAAAATAGTACATCGGAATAAACTTTTTATATCTATATTATAGATATTATATAGTACCGGTAATAATAATTTATTTTTTTTATAATAACTTGCAATTAGATTATATTGTGATTAAATTATTTAATTAATTTATTATAAGTTATTTTAAGTCTTAAAAATAATTTGTTATTTTATAATACTATATAGTATGTTAATAAATTAATAAAAATATGTATATATATATATATAATAAATAAATAAAATAAAATAATTTTTTTAAAAAAATCATTTTATTACTAACTTTATTATTTATAACTCATACTATATATACTATAAATATCACAGAAAAAAAAAAGAAGAAAAATAAATAAAAGAAAAAAAAAATTCAAAAAAAGTAATATATATATGGACAATTATTTTTGAAGGCAATCAAAATATTAAACATAATTTTTTCGGTCCCATTTTGAATAATTGCAAATTTTAGGATCACAATTATAGGGTTTGAAAAATTACTGTTCACTTTTAAAAATAATTACCTATATATATATATATATATATATTGTGTATCTGCAGTCAAACTAGATCATAATCTATTAATCAATTAAAAATATAAGTATACAGTATTTTTATTCAAGCAATATAATACATACTATAGTTAAATGTATATAAAATCTAATTAACTCATAATAAGCAATAATAGCAAAATTTCTTGATAAACTTAATACTAATCCTTCTTTTTTTTAGTATTATACTCTATTAAAATTTTTGAAAAAAGAAAAACAAGAAAGAAAATTTGAATCACAGTAAGGTCAAAGAATCCAATATCAACTCTTCTAGCTTCTAATCAGGCCAGTGTAAATTAATATCTTTCTAGACATTAGAAGAAATCTTTACAATATAATAGTTTTAACAGATAAATTAGTTAAAACTCAAAAGTCACAAAGACTCAAGAGGACATCAGGAATCCAAGAGCAATAGCTAAAGAACATAGATAGCATTTAATTATAATACATAAATAACAGACACATAATGCAAAACACATATATATCCTTACAGTACACTTAAATAAAATAATATTTATGTAACACATCTCTTAACACAATAAACATAATATGTATTCAAAACTTATCAACAAAGTTGTACCCTATACAATCAGTTATTTTATACAGATTAATGAAATAATAAACAATAGATCAATACCAAATAACAATAGGTAAACAATCAATAAATATGTGTTTACTTCACGTTGATCAACCAAAATACAATAACAATAAATAAAATAAACTTAAAAGTTTAAAACCAAAATAATATATTTGATAAACATGTAAACAAAAGTAAATCCATCAAAACAGTAGATTCAATAATAAAATATATAACATATATAAATAATATAATAACAAGTATAAATAGAGCTCAATATATATTGCAAATAGTAAACAAAAGAGAAAAGAATATATTTGATACCTTGGTCAAACTTTTATAAAAATATAATAAGCTTTTAAAGCTATGGGCCTCTCAACAACTGCTACAACAAAGAGAAATTAAATTTAATGAAGAGGTAGTTACATCACCTAAAATATATATAGTCTTAGAAGTATTATTGTCAAGATACTAGGAATTAATAAAACAATTCTTCACAAAAAATGGATCTTAACTCAATACTTATTATATTTTTGACAATTAGAAAAAGACAATAAAGAAGATCTTTTTCAGCCCTATATAGAAGATAGGTTTTTAGAAATTATCAAAAATCCAGAAGAAATATACTAACCTAAACCTCAACCAATAGAAATTATTGAACAGATAAATAATGAATCAACAATAGATAATGAAATAACAATGATATGTGCTTAAGAACAAGAAAAGTTAGATTCCTTAAGACTTCAAGAAAAAATTAAAAGTCATTATATAAGTGAATATAGCTCATATACTATTAGAAATAAGAAATTGGTTCCATACTTTATAAAGAAAAAAGAGAACTATAGACTTGGAGTGATAATAGCTAATATTCTAGGAGAGTCTGAAAAGGAAATCAAGGTTTACTTAAACAATATATTAAAATTGTTATAAGAAAAAAGAAACTTTCTGAAGAAGGAATTTATTAATGGAAATAAATAGCTAATATTTTGAGTACAAGAGGAAGAAGATGTCCTAAAATGTATAGAGAAAACAAATCGAAAAGAAGACAATTTTATCATTCAGCAAATATCTTCACAAGCCATAGGTAATACATATAAAACTAAAAGAGATCTAAATAAAAAAATTTTCCTTGAAACTAAAACTAAAGAAAATATTTCTCTCTGACATGTCTGCTTGATTGATGTGAATCAAAAAGTGAGCAAACATTATATAGCAGAATATCTAAAAAAATATGAAGAGGTTCAAAATATTCATATATATAAGATAAATATCAAACCTAGGGTTAAGGCATATATCAAATGGCACAAATATCTTAACCTAGATCCAGAAGCAAAATAGATGACTCCAATTGGCACAAAAATGTCAAGAGCCATTTTCTCAAAATCAGAATTAAGTGATAAGGAAATTAATAATATTTTAATTAAGAGAAACTATAACTCAGTATGACTTCTAGATATAAACAAAATATACACTAGTTTGATAGCCAGGATATTAAATATCACTTAAGCAAAAGCATGCTATATATCTAAAGATTTCTTTACACTTGGAAAATAGAACTTTACAATAGTCTGTTTTGCAACAAAAAAAGATAGAGATAATATATGCAAATAACATATTTTCTTACAATAATTGTATCTTTCTTGAAGTACCAAATACTCTACTAATTTAGAGAAGAAAAAATCTAAAAGAGTAATTAAAAACTTAAGAACAAAACATGAATATAAAAAAGTAAAAATGGATAAGAATTTAGCCTCAAATACACCATCAAATATTGAATCTGTAAAATTCACTTTATGTCTAATGAAAATCAGAATCAAACAAATTAAAGATGAATTAGATAACATCATAATAGAAGAATATACTGTAACAAGAAATCAATAGACCCAGTAAATATCCTGCAATAGAAAATATTATGAAACTGATAAATAAAAAATACAATTACTATAGAAATACAAGAGATGAGTCAGAACCAGAAGTAGAAATTTCACAAGATCCCCTAAATCATATTCTAGCAAATTTTAAGAAATTAATAATAGAATAAATAGATTAAAAGAAAAATCAATTTTCAAAAAATCTAAATATGGTAACAAAGGATCAAACCATTCCTAAGGAACACCAGTTGTTTATAACAATTATGAGGATCAAGAGCCTAGTTTCTTCTTAACAATCATAATGAATAAGAGCAAAAAATGATCAAATAAGTATAATAATATAATAGAACATAATAATAATTTAAATATAATATTATTTTTACATGAGAAATAACAAATATTTTTAAACAATAAAAAAAATGCGATTTCTAATAAAGCAATAAGAATAAGTACACACAACATCAGAGATATTATAGATAAGACAAATCAATAAAATCTTATTAAGGAAATACAAGAGCAAGGAATAGGTATACTAGAATTATACAAAACAAAATTAACTCAAACCAATATACAATGGGTCTTCAATAACCAAAAGGCTTACAAGAATTTCTATAGTATCAATAATGAGATACTATTTGAAGCAGGAGTCAGTCTTTTGAGCAGAAAAAATCTGGAAAAAAAAGTAGCATCTGTAGAAGAAAATAATAAATATATAGTTGCTATTAACCTGCTTATAAAACAAAAAAAAATTTGTATTATACTAATCTATATTCCATCAGATAAAAAAAAAAGCAAAAAGGTATAAGAGAAATTAACAAATCTTATCAAAAAAAAGTATAAGCTAGGTTATCTTACAGTTGTGATGGGAGATTTCAATGCAACTTACAACTCATTAGAGAATAGATAAACCTCCTTCAAAGCTATATTTAAACCATTATAACATTCAGAAATTCCATTGTTCAACTTTCTAGATAAATGGGGATTTATAGATATACAAGCTATATGGGAAGGAAAAAACAAAACTTTGATAAGATGGGATTCAACAAGTAGTAGCAGAATATATTATATATGAATATTATATAATCTAGCAAGCTACTTCTCACTTCAATTTAACAACCAAGATATAAAAGATATTATGAGAAGTGATCACACTATGCTAGTAATAACACTTTATAACAAAAACCTGTTCATAAAAAGTAAAGTCAATAAACCTTTCACAAATACTCAAAAATAAATAGACATAAAAAGATCATTCCATTACAATAGCAAATATATCAAGAAAGTCTAGATCACAAGTTTAAAACAATACTTGAATTCATGCTGTAGAAAGAATCAAACCAAGAGAAAAGAGAAATCCAGATAAACAGGTTTTGAAAAACTTTTAAAAAATTGCTATATAAAACAGTTTTTAATAAACTTGCAACTAAAAATTTAGCTCCAAATGAAGAAAGAAAACATAAGTACACTTTTAAGTTTGTTGAATATAGAAAAGTCTTATGATTAAAAGGGCTTTTTAATAAGGCAGAACCCTTAAAATATATAGCTAATCTACAGACCCTTAGCTTGACTATAGAAAAACATAATACTATTCACAAGCCTAACTACCAGATTGAAAACATCTGTGTTCAATATAATATTTTCAATATATTCTGAAGAAGTTTGAAAAAAGATATTCAAGATGCAATAGAAGGATTAAAATTTATATGCCAAAGGTTAAAAATCAAAAAGACAAGGGACATAATCAGAACAACTCTAGAATGAATGTGTGAAAATCTATAACACAATCAAAGAAGAATGGTTAACTTCCTAACAAATCAGGTTAAAAGCAAGATTATACTTAATAAAATCAAAATCAAGAAAAATAATATCGAATATATCACAACACAAAAAGTGAAATCAAAGAAGAGATTAAAAAGTATTATACAAAGGCATTCAAAAAATGAAATTCTAGTTATGACAGTCTATCAATAGATTGAAAGGATAAGTACAAATCCAAAAAATTCATACAAGAAGCTTGATATAAAGAATTACTTGAACCAATCTCTCAAGAAGAATTAAGTGAAATATTATATATACTTCCAAATAATAAAGCTTCAGGCAGATCACAAATTAGCTATAAAATACTTAAGAAATTAAGCCAGAAAGGAAAAGAATTCTTGAGAAGAATGCTTAACAACTTTCTAAAATAGGAAGGTACTTCAATTTATTGAAAACAAAGCCATATATATCCAATAGCTAAACCAAAGCCATGGGGTTGTGAACTTTCAAATACCAGATCTATTGTTCTATTAAAGGTCACAAGAAAATATTTTACTAAAATCCTTATCAATCAGATGGAAAAAATTTGTAAAGTCAACAATATCTTCAGGAAGTTCAATTATATAGAATTACTAGAAAAAAATATAACAAAACCAATTCAAATTCTCAATAATATCTGTGAAGATACTAGAAAAAATAAAAAGGAATTGTGAATACTTTTTCAAGATATGGCCAAAGCCTATAATACTATTAGCTTAAAAATATTAGTTAAAGCAATAGAATGAATTAAAGTTTCAAAAGGTTTTATTAAGATTATATTGCATAAATTCCAAAATAAAGAATTTCAAATTATATTTGAGAATGATCTTATAGAATCTATAGTAGCAAGAGATGGAATTGATCAAACAGAAATCATCTCACCTTTACTTTGATGAATTTTTTATAAAAATGATACTCAGAGAGGATACAAAATATCAGTTACTTGGAACCCTGATCTAAAAGACCATAACATTAAAAAGTTAAAATCAAGGTATGTAGCCATAGCCTTTATGGATAACATGACATAAATAACAAAGTCTAAGAAAGATATAAAAGAAATCTTAAAAACTGATAGAGTTTTTTACAAGACCAATTATTCTCAAATCAATAGTAACAAATTAGTACTTATAACTATCAACAATTCTAATTGTTATCTAGAAGAAGTATATGCAGGTATTGAAGAAGAAGTAATAAAAAAACTTTATAGAACAAAACAAGTCAAATTTCTGAGAATCTGGATCAGCAACCAAAAGATTGCAATTGAATTCAAAAAACATATGCTCAAAAAAGTCAACATAGTTACTAGAGTCCTGAAAAGCAAAAGAATAACTGACAAACAGGTTCTCTATATTCTAAATATGGTATTAATATCTAGAATAGAATTTAGAATGCAATACAGTATATTGTCTTGGAAAATATGTAACACATTGACAGCAACATATAAAAAACTTTTCAAAAATAAAAGTATGTTATGCAGATCTATATCAGATAGTGTAATTCATTATCCAAAGATTCTCAACTTGAAAAGTATCTGGATGCTACAATAAGAAAGTCAAATAATGGGTTTATATAACAAACTAAACGAATCAGGATTAGTTGGGATTACAACTATTATTAGACTCAAGCAAGCACAAATCAAATATTGGAAGCCACTTAATTTATTAACTTGCAAATTATTAAGCCACCTATCGAATAAAGGCAACTTCTCACTCCAGATAATCAAATTGATAAAATATATAAAAATAATCTTTCATAGTTGGAAATGGCAAAAAATATTTGAATGGCATAAAGGAAATAGTCCAATTCAAGAATATCTTATATCAAAAGAATATAGAAAGGCCATATCATCTTTAAGAAATAATAAACTGATATACTTAAATCAATTATTAAATTAGAAAGTATGGAAATAAGGAATTGATAAATACTTCAATTAATATAGAACATGAGCAAAGAACCTATTCCTGAGTGGTACCAGATTATAATCAAAAATATCTCAGATGTACAAGTACAGCAGCTTACAATAACCTGAAAAGAAGACTATACAAAATGGGAATTAGAATACCTCAAAATAAGTCTTAATCAAACCAAGTAATATAAACTGTGGATAGTATGAAACAACAAAAATAATCAGCTAATTTGAAGAAAATTAAAACCAGCAAGAGAGAAATATAATACAATAGTGGAACACTTTATTTGTTACAGTACTAATAATGACCAGGAAACAAAATTACAAAAATATCTTAGATACTCAAAAGAAACAATACAAAACAATAGTTGTATTATAAAAAAAAATAAAGAAAAAATCTACACAATATCTTATTTCAATAAAAAAATATCTATTAGAAGAACAAGAGACTTAAAAATCCCTAATTCCAAAGCAATACTCGAGAACATGATTATAAAAAGAATTTATAAAGATTAGTATCCTTTCAAGACTTTTTTCAAAACAGCAAAGTAGACCATGTGAATATAGAAACTTGGGAAAAAACTATAATCAGAGAAAATATTAAAGAAAAAGTATATTTAGAGCAGTTAATAGAAATACTTCAACACAATCTAGGATTCAAAAAAAAGCCAATCTTTTACTCTGATAAATCACTGATCAATCATAGCAAAGAAGAAATGAGAATGGATGTTATGTGGATTCAGATAAAAAACCTTGGAAGAGAAAACAAATTTCAAACAGAAGTAGATAATTGGCCATCTTCTACAAGGGCTAAGTTGATAGTATTCCTAACTATATTCCTAGTAATTCCTATTAATAGTACAGTTGAGATTTGTATAGATAGCCAAACTTATATTACTAAATGGAAAAAGATGGAAAAGAAGGATTCAAAAAGAATATACAAGAGATGGCTAAAAGAAAAAAATTGGTCTCTATGGATATGAATGGTAGAGCTAACAAAGAAATAAACAGTAAACTTAAAGCTTACCAAAATCAAAGTACATTTCAATAACTCTTATAATAAAGAAGCAGATACCTTAACCAAAGAAGCCCTAAAATTCTCATCAATTAAATAAAGAGATCTTAACTCCTATAAGATCATTACAGAGACCAGGTAACAAAATATAACCTTGGATAATCTAATTAGGCAGTTTATCAAAAATATGAACAAAAACAATAACCTATCAGTGAACCCAGCAAAACTGAATAAAGAAAAAATGAAGTCATCAAATTTTAGAATAGCAAGATCACACATGGAATCTAGTGTAAAAAAGAATAAAAAATAGTCATATATGGGATACATCCTTTAAAAAATCTCAACAAAAAAGTTTTCTTATCAAACTGATTAATGACAAGCTATCAATATTATGTAAATTGGTTGCAAGAAGATCTAATCTATATAAGCAAGTAAAATGCATTATATGTAGCCAACAGAATAAAACAATAGAATAATTGCTAAAATGTCCAGTCTATAAGAATCAACTTCAAGAAGCATAGAATATAGGGATAGTTAAAACTTTTAGAAGCTTTAAATAGCTCCTATAAGAAAGAAAAAAGGAGGCTAAGGAAAAAACCAATAGACAAAATATTGATAATCAGAAAGAATTAAAAGAGTTTAACAAGTGAATTTCTAGACTAATAGAACAGACCTATACAATTAATCAAGATACTCTAAGTTTTTGTAATGGTCTTGTAAGAAAGAACCTCATTTTAGAAATGGCAGATCTAAAATATTATGGTAAATGCATAGGAAAAGAAGCTAGAAAATGAATAATAAAGATGTAAAAAAGAGTTTGCAATCAAGTTTGAAAGAGAATTTGAAACATGGAATGTAAAAAGATTATTGAATAGGAGCAAACTCTGGGAATCAATAGAAAAGACAAGACAAGAAGAACCAATCTTTTTAGGACAGAAAACTATATCCTTAACAAGAAAAAAATTATTATCGGAAGAAGGAAAACTAGAAAATAAAAGTCTCAAGAAGATTCTTATAAAAGGAGTGGAGTATGGAATAAAGTAGGTGGGATTCTAAGTCCAGTCAGAACATCAAATAGTGATCTGCAATAGTAACCCACAGACAATGAAGTTAACAGTTGAAAGGATTTATACCTGAACTACTAATAAAGTGATAAATCCCTTCCAAAGTTGCATTTAGAGTTTTAAGAAATTTAAAACAGAGATGAGTGGGTTAGGTAGAGATTTAGCTTTAGTGAAACATTTAATAATGTAAAGTATACATATGTTTAATAAAGCATACATATCTAGCTTGACTTAGGATTCAAAAAAAAAAAAACATAAGTAATAATAGTCTTTAAGTTTAACAATATTTCACTTCATAATGGTTTATGAATGAAGACCCTTTTAAGGTATCACTTTATTACTAGCAGGTTGTTACTACCATATATCCTACCAAATCACTGAAATATAGAAAACTACAAAAGAATAGATTGAGAAAAAAAGAAGAAGTATATTTAAAAATATTCAAATGAATAAACAAAAAGACAAAAAATAAAATAAAATAAAATTCTCTACCTTCCTTCAAAAACCTGCTTCTCAAGACCTTTTCTCAATAAGAAATGTCTAATTGAAATATTCTTTCTTCTCCTAACTATTTAAGGAACTTATTTATTCTTGATTTTGATTTCCTTTTTATATATTATTTGAGAAGACTTATTGTTTAGTAGGAGTCTTTACTTTCAAAATATACTTGATTTTAACTTTTTTTAAATAGTGATTTTTTATTTACCTATAATAAACAGGTGACTTATAATGGACCTCAGGTTTTTATATAATCCAATAGAAACTGAACTATATTGTTTTAGTATAATATCTTCCAGCAACTATATCTATAGAAATTATTATTAATTACAATGTCCTTCAATATCTTTTAGAGAAATATATTCTTAATTGTGATCAAAAGATGAAACTTAACTTAAACTAGAGACTATTTTATTTTATTGTCTAATTAGGATAAAAAGGAGACATTGGTTTTAAATTTTATTTAATCAGAATTATAAAAAATAAAGATCTTGGTTTGAACAAATAATAGTTTTTTTACTACTTGAGAACTTGTTAATTATATCTTATTAATCTTATAGAACTTGATTTATATTCTAGAAACTAATATATTTCATGTTAGTCAATTATCTTTGGTGAAGATTTGTGCTATCAAAAATTTAGTATCAAATTAAGGTAGACAAAAATTTCTTAGAAAACTGTGAAAGTGGAAGCTCTAAAATAACCAAACAGTTTAAAAAGAAGAAAATAAGTCTTTTAACTACAACAAAATCTTTATAAATCTCTTATTTCAAATATTAGAAAGGTTTTCAGGTATTTTATAGCCAGTTCTTTTTCCTTTAAAAATTTTCTTGTCATTGATATCAAAAGTATTATTTGATTTTTCTTAATACTGGAAATCAAGTAATTGGGTGAAGAGATTTGTAAACAATAGAAGAAGGGTAAAGATGACTCTTGAAGTTAGATTTCAAGTTGGTTTAAAAAAAGTAATAAAAACAAAACTTTATTAGCAAAGAAATAGAAAACTTCTTACAAATATTTTTTTTATTTGTAGTCAGAGAATCAATGAAAAGAGTTTCAAAAAGTAATATATCTTAATAAAAAGTTTTTAAAATATATATTATATATAAAAAAAAATTATTAAAAATTTTTTTTAAAAAATATATAACTATTATTAATAAAATATAATAATTAATTTTTCAAAATTTTAGTAATATCAAATCAATTTTCTTTAAAATAAATAATAAATAAAATAAAAATTTAAGCAAACTTGTAAGATAAGTCAAATTAAAATTAAATAGATTCAAAACAAATTTTAATTAATCTATATATATTTATAATTTGAATAAAAAAAAAAATAATAATAATAATAAAACAATATTTATAAAAGATTAAAATTTAAATTCTTTTTCAATATAAGAATTAAATTTGAAAAAAAAAAAATTTTTTTTTTTTTTTTTTACACTTTGCCATACTTTATTGAAACTTATAAATAAAAGGAATTAAGTCAACTCAAAAATCATACATCTGAATTTTCTTGTCTAATAAAATAAAAATAATAAAAGATCTCCTTTAAGGATTACTTTATCTTGTAACTAGACCACCTCTTTAAAAATCAGAGATTATTATATGACCGACTAATGCTAAAATAAATTTCAAATATGTAGAAAACAAAAATAAAAAAAAGAAAAAGTTGTGTTTCTAGTTGTGTACTATTATTTAGGAAGTTTGTCAAAGTTTAAACTCATTTGATAAAAAATGTATTCAATATTCTATCAAATTTTTCAAAACTAACTGTTTTTATAAATAAAAGGGCAAGGCTATACAAGTTTAAACAAGTGTGAAGAATCTATATTACAAAAAAGATACTGAATGATTAGAAGAAATGGTTTGATTATATTTGATTATTATCTATCAGTTCCAATCTTATTTCTTCCATATCCTATCTAATATGGGATCTTCTATAAATATTCTTTTGAGTGATGACAAGTTGAGGGTTTCGTGGAGACTCTAGAACATAAGGGAAGTGAAAAAAAGGGAAAGTTTGGGACCTATTATTTGCCAGTCTGTCCTTCTTTACCATTGCAATAATATTATTCTAGAAAGGAGAATCTTGATACTTTCAGCATGTACCCTGGCAGACTTGATAACTGCCATACTGTTTTTTCCAAAGTACTACCATTTATAGAGATTGAACTATTGTCTACAATCCTGGTACATTTTTTGAGTATTTTTGATTCAGCAACTGCAAGTTGGTATTTATTATTAGATGCAAGTGATCATAAGATTTTCCTAATTGCCCAATAAGCTTGTTCTAAAAGATAGGCATAAGACTTTTAAGGTATTATCCTCATTCTATATTTTCTTAAGTCTTATCTTTATTTATTTTCCTAGGTAGGTGAGGAGGGATATATATTTCTTTTCTTTTACTTCATCATTGATATAGAAGTTGAAAGTGTTCCTTATTTATTTACACCAATCCAATAACTTATAGTGGATCTCAAGTTCTTATAGAACTAAGAAAATATATTTGAACATATGAAGTGATCAATGAGAACTTGTTTATTTCTTTTTACTGATATGTTTGGCTATGTCTAATCACAGTACAAGAAACTTTGTACTACATAAAATTCAGGATCAAACTGTGATAGGTAAAATTTCTCAAGAAAATCTTGAAATGAGTACTCTTATAATTAATGAAAGGGTAGCAAAAGATGAAAGTAAGTCTCTTACATCCTATAGAAACCATATAATATTTTTTTACAGTATGAAATAGCTGTATGTTAGTTTTTCTTCCTTTTAGAGCTTTCTTGCCATTAGTAGAATAGATAGTTGCTCAATCTTTTCGGTCACAAGAAATTGAGATTTTTGTGAAACAAAATGTAAACAAGAAAGAAAAAGAGGTAAAATAACTTCTGAAGATTAACTTCAAGTTGGTTTAAGAAGAGTGTTAAGGCTTTATTAGTATGAAGGAACAAAATCCCTCTTGTGAAAGTCTTTTTTGTATATGATTAGAGGATTATTGAAAAGAAATATTAATTATTTGATTTTGAAAAAAATAATTTTTTAATAGAACTAATATTTATTTTTTTAAAAAAAAATGATAAATATAAAAATATTATTACACTTTTTTTTATTTTTAAACTTGCAATCATACTATTAGGGCATGTCTTTAGTAAGATATTAAAAATATCTACAATATATATAGACTTTTATTTGATAACTAACTCATCTTTGCATATTATTAGTTAAAGAACTACACCACTTAAAAAATATATGGAGTTCACTAAACTAGTTAGATTAAATGAATAAAGTTTAAACTAGGTACTTCAAATCAGATTTTGGAAACAATATTATACTTCTCTGATAGATTGGTTATAATCTCTATTTATTAGAATTATCACTTATAGTTTGTCATTATATATTATTCTGAAAAACAATAAATTGGTGAATTATAAACTAGAAAAAGGGAAAAAAGAAAAAAAAAACAATTTATAGCTCTCCAAAAGATTTTTATTAAGTAAACAGTTTTTTTTCAAAAAGCATCTGCCTGATTGAAATATTTTTGAACTTTAAATCATTTTAAAAACTTAATCATTCTTAAGTATTGAGACTTTAAAAAGAATATTTGAGAAATTTATTCTTTTACTAATATATAGATTTATTTATTGTAAGACTAGTTTTAATGCTATATTATAGTAGAATTAATTTGACTAGGATAAAGAAGCCTTTGCAAAAATTTTATCTGATCAATATAAAAGCTTGAAAACCTTGGTTTTCTTTCTGGAAAAGCCTTCTTACTACTTGAAAGACTTGATTAAGAGATAAGAATGCCATATTTTATATCCTTTTGATATTATAACTTCTTTCTTAAAAACTTGCTCAGTTGGAAGGTATTTTTTTTATAGATCTTTTTTTCTAATTACTAATAACATCATCAAAACATGTGATTATAACCAATAGAAGCTTGTTTACTTTTCAATAACTAATATATTTTATATTAGTCAATTACCTTTAATAAGAATTTGTACTATTCAAAATTCAAAGTCAAATTAAGATAGACAAAATTTCCTAAAAAACTATTAAAGAAGAGCTTTAAGAAAGCATAAACAATCAAAAAGAAAGAAAATAAGCTTTTTTACTATATAAAACCTTTATAAATCTTTCATTTTAAAGATTAGAAAGGCCTTAAAGTACTTTATAATTAGTTCTTTTTTCTTTGGAAACTTTCTTGCCATTTGTATCAAAAATATTATTGATTTTTCTTAGTTATTAGAAGTCAAATTTTTGATTTAAGAAGTTTGTAAATAAGAGAGAAAGTGTTAAAGTGACTTTGAAGTTATATTTCAAGTTATTTTAATAAAGGTGTTAAAACTTTATTAGCAAAAAAGTAAAAAAACTTTTTATGAATATCTTTTTTATAAATAGTCAAAGAATTAATAAAAAGAGTTTATATAAAAATATTATTATTATTAATTTTTTTTTTAATTACATTGAAATAACTAGTTTTTATTAAGATACTTGAAAAAATACCAAAATAATCTGCAAATTTTTTCATATAATAACTAACTTGTCTTTGTATATTATTAGTTAAAGAACTAACTACTTAAAAAATATGAAGTATCCACTAAGCTAATTCAGATTAAACAAAGCTAAGTTTTAGCTAGGTACTCTAAATCAAATTTAGAAAACAATATTACATTTTTTTAATAGCTTGACATAGTACCTCTAAGTCAATCAGGATTATTGCCAATAGTTTGTTATTATTGATTATTTCAAAAAATAATAAATTGATAAAGTTTGAACTGAGAAATTGTAATTTTTATTTACTTTGAAATAATGTTATACTTATGATTATTTATACATAGTACATATAATACATACTATATATATTAATTAGCCCATTATGGGAAATCACATAATTCTCTCTTAATTATTTCTAGAACAATTTTATAGAGTAATCTAATTATCAAACTATTGCATTTGCTCTAACTTATTTTCAAATTTGAAACTTTGATATAGTTCATAAATTTCTCCTCCCACCAAAGTCTCTCAATAATAAGTCTTACCTATTTTGATCATACTTTTATTAGTACAATGTTTACTCTCTTCAGAATATCAACCTTCTAAACTTGTAGTAACTTTTTATAGTTGATAAGTTTATCAAGATACCTGATACTAATCTAGTTTTTATTTCTATTGATCGTGAGATCAGCCCATTGTCCTTTACCTTATCAGGATAATAATAATATACTGATCATTTCATAACACCTGTAGACTAGCCTAATTTGATAAAAATCAGCTACAGGTGATATCATATAATAATGAATTCTTCCATTTCAATTATTTAGTAAAATAATTAGGACTATACCCAATGATATTTTATTGTTATTCAATGAAGAATTGAATTTCATTGTGGTATAATATTTTTTACTTGAAATCATATAATATTGAACTTTGGACCTTATGATTATGACCTGGGAGTATTACTACTATACTATAGACCACAGGTCTATATTATTACTATTTTTAATAATAAACAAATTATAAATAAGATATCAATATAATTTTATTTAATACAAATAATATATATTTACATAAATATACTATACTTGTTAATTCTTTGACTATATACAAAAAAAATATTTACTAAAAATTTTTATACTTTTTTATTAATATAGTAAAATTTAAATACTTTTATTAAAACAATTTAAAATATAACTTAAAAAATTCTTTTTATCTTTTTTACTTATTTATAAAATTTTTTACTCAAAAACTTAACTTTTAATAATTAAGAAAAATCAAGTAATATTTTTAATATTATTAATAAAAAAGTTTCTAAAGAAAGAAAAACTAATTGTAAAATATCTAAAGATTTTTTTAATCTTTAAAGCAAGAAATTTGTAAAGTTTTTTATAATAAAAAGACTTATTTTATTACTTTTTAACTGTCTTGACTTTTTTAAAGTTTTCACTTTTATGGTTTTCTAAAAAATTTTATTTATTTCAATTTAATTCTAAATTTTAAATAATACAAATTTTTAATAAAGATAATTGACTAATATGAAATACAGTTGCTTTCAAAAGTTTGAGTTCATTTACTATGTTTTTATTATAAATTTCAATTTTGACAAATTTTAAATCCTTAATTATATAACCAAAAATTATTATTATTATTATTTTAAAACCCTCTGTTAGGCTAGTTATATGTACTTTATTAAACAATTGTAAGCTATATATTATATATATATTGCTAAAGCTAAATCTCTAACTAACTCACTTGTCAAAGTCTTATATTTATCTAAAACTCTAAGTACAACTTCGAAAGTGATTTATCATTTCATTAGTAGTTCAGGTGTAAACTCTTTCAACTTCTAACATCATTAACAAGTCATATGTTGTGGATCACTGCATGATATTCTGACAAGGATCAAAACTCAACCACTTTATCCTATATTTAATTCTATTTCTTATAATTTCTACAAGATTTTTATTTTCCCTCTCTTTCACTTTTTCTCTTTGCCTTGTACTTTTGTGACTAGGGTTATCTTGCGAGTATTGCCTTCTTACTTCCTGGGCCTTATTATATTTTGCTCTTCTATCAATTTTTTGTTTTTGTTCCTATTCAATAATCTTTTCACATCTCACATTCCAGACTTGTTTTTAGATCTGGTTACAAACCTTTTTTTGTACTTTTAGAATTTAATTTTTTGCCATTGTTCCCAGCTTCTTTTCATGACAATTTAGGTTAATAGCTTCTTTGATTGCATTATTTTCTACTAATCCTGTACAAAAGTTAAGAATACTTGAACTGGTTTGCAAGACTGATTCTATTAGTCTGGAAATCCATTTATCTAATTCATCTTTTTCTCTTTTATTGTTGACTATTAATTGTATCATTTTTTTATCTGCTTCCCTCTTACATTCTTGTTACAACTTGTCAAATTCTTTAAGAAAAGTTTTAGATTCTTTTTGTCATGCTGCTAAGATCTTAATATTATGATTATAACATTCTAATAAGTATTTTATTGTCTTTTAATGCTGATTGCATGCTATATACCTTGCTTGCTTATATAGGTCTGATCTTCTTATTACTAGCTTGCTTAAGGTAGGTAGTCCATAATTGGTCAATTTAACTAGGAAACTTTTTCTCTATGAGCTTTTAAAGAAGGTATTCCATATATTTTTATCCTTTAACCTATCCCATACCAGATCCCATGAGTAGATTTAATACTTGTAAACTTGGTAATACCATTTTATCTCTATTCTGTGTTGCTGTGTCCATGATAGAGCTATTGATCTTTTATTAATTTGTTTGATGAACTGTCATATTGAATTGTCTACCACTTCTTCTTGCCACATAGTTTCTATAAATATCTTGCTTGATTTGAAACTCTTTCATTCTATTGCTGGTAGCTTTAATACCTTTTAGCCAGTCAGTCTGTTTCTTTATTTCATGGATCATTAGAGTAAGCTTTAACCTTGATCAAAGTTAGTTAAATATGCTTTTTTTTCACAAGATCTAGCATTCATGCCCATAATGATCAATTCTTTTCTTTTAGCCATCTTTTGTGTATCATCTTCAAATCTTCTTTCTCTAGCTTTTTCTATTTAGAGATGCAGACTTGACTATCTGTGAAGATCTTAACAGTACTGTCTATTAGAGCTATTAAAGTTATTGTAACCAATGTCATCAGTTCTATCCTTATGGATAAGGGCCAGTTTTTGATTCCTATCTAAAATTTACCTTCTTTTCTAGCTCCTTTTGTTTGTATCTATGCTGTACCCATTTTTGTATTCTCATTTTTATGGTTGATTAAGGATCCATCAAAGTAGAAGGTTAGCTTCTTCTATGATTCTTGATTGCACTGGAGAATTTTAAGTACAGTAGATAATCTTGGTATACTCCTTACTTAATATTGTCTTTGAGTATTTTGTATTCCCAATCTCCTATTAATACTTGTTCCATTTTTTCAATTTGATCATTTGTCAAATCTTGGGTTTTTGAAACTATACTCTTGATAATTATATTATCTAGTTCTAATAGTGAACAAGGAACTTTTAATGATTGTGCTTGCCTAGTATTTTTTTTGATGGTTTAAGAATAATATAGTATAGATCAAATTTGATTCTATTTCTATGTTACATTTATTTCCATTTCTATTGTTTAGTGAGCATTCTGCACATTTGATAAGAACTGTTTCTAGACCATCTTCTGTTTCCTGATAGTTGAAATGATAAATTATCGCAATACCTTGGTTATTTTCTTGAATCAGTTTTTCCCATACTATTTGTTGATTCTCTTTCTGGGCAACTATCCAGGTTTTCTTTTGTTTATTTCTATCAGGTTCAGGTTTAGTACATTTTGATAACCACTTTTCTTGCTATCCCTTTTTCCAAAGTGTTGTGAGGTCTTCTATACTTTCTTTGGTTATGGTTTTTTGTAGAATATCATACTATTCTAGGATAGAACCTTTGCTAGTATACTGAATATGTTGAATCATTCTTCACTTTCTGAACTTTGTAGGGTTTTGGTTTAGTAGCTGATCTATGTATATTAATCTATTATTTCGTAAGGATGATATTGCCTTTCTATATTCTTTTATTGTTAGGTGTTCTTAAATTAGACTATTGTCATTGGTCCAGTCGAAAATGTCATTTCACTTCTAGCTCTGAAAGTTGGCTTCAAGTTTTTAGTTAACTTTAGAACTTGCAATGTGAAATTTCTTTTATCATCAAGATAATCTAGGGATTCACATAAAAGAAGATTATAAGACTCCCAGTGCTTAATCTGTACTTGTTTCAATCTAATAATTGTAGTAAGCCCTGCTAGACCCTGATCATTTATTCTATTACAAAGTCTGATTATTTGGCTTTCTTTTTAGAGCATCCATATACTTTTAAGATTGTGTATCTTTGGATGGTGAATCATACTATTGGAGATAGATCTATATAAGGCTGCTTTGTTCTTGAAGAGCTTATGATATACTGTTGTCAAATTATTGCATATTTTTTAAGACAATATGCTATGCTGCATTTTAAACTCTATTCTTAAAATCAATATTCTATTTAATATATAAAGAGCTTGCTTATTGGTCAATTTCTTGTTTTTGAGAACTCTTGTAATAGTATTGATTTCTTTTAAGATCTTTTCTTTAAGTTCGATTGCAGTTTTTTGATTACCTGTCCATATTTCCAGGAATTTTGCTTGCTCTTTTCTATTTAACTCTCTAACCACTTCTTTGTTGATTACTGTATAAATTTCTTCTGGATAGTAGTTAGGATTATTGATAGTAACCAAAACTGACTTGTTACTGTTGATCTGAGAATTATTTGCTTTGTAAAAGATCCTTGCTATTTCTAGGATCTTTTTCATATTTTTTTTGAACCTTGCTATTTATGTGATATCATTCATAAAGCTATGGCTGCATATCTTAATTCTAACTTTTTAGTGATAATATTATTTAGATCAGGGTTCCATAAGACTTCCATTTTGTATTCCTGTTTTATGTCTTCTTGGATTTTGCACAATAAAGGATCATAGAAAATTCTTCATATTAGTGGTGAGATGGTTTCATCTTAATCTATTCTATCTCCTGCCCTTATTGATTCTATGAGATTATTTTCAAATATTACTTTAAACTCCCTATTTTGGAATAAGCTCATCATAATTTTAATAAAACCTTTAAGCATTTTGATCTTTTCCATTGCTTTGATTAGTATTTCTAGGCTAATGGTATCATATGCCTTGGCTGTGTCTTGAAAGAATATCCACAACTCTTTTTTATTTTCTCTTACATCTTCGCAGATATTATTGAGAATTTGAATAGGTTTTGCTATACTCTCTCCTGGAAATTCTATATAGTTAGGACCTCTAAGAATGTTGTTAATCTTGCAAATATTTCCCATTCTGGTAATTAGAATTTTGGTAAAGCATTTTCTAGTAACTTCCAGTAGTATGATTGGTCTTGTATTTGCTAGTTCACACCCCCATAGTTTTGGTTTAGTTATTAGATATATGTGACTTTGTTTTCAATATACAAGTGTAACTTCCTATTTTAAGAAGGTATTCAGCATCTTTTATAGGTATTCTTTTTCTTCATGATTCAATTTCTTTAGTATTTCATAACTAATCTGGGATTTTCCTGGGGCTTTGTTATTTAGAAGCATATGGAGAGTTTCTTCCAGTTCATTATGTATAATTGGTTCTAAAAAATTATCATACCATGCATCTTGAATGTATATCAGGAAATTTTTTGGATGGGGATTTCCCAGAGATCTCCATTATAAAAAATTTTTGCAAATTTTCAAAAAAATCTCTGGAAATCTTCGAAGATCTTTGAAAATTTTTATAAATAAAAAATTTTTATAATAAAAAACTCTAGTTTCATAATGAAAATTTTTAAAATATGGGAAAATTTATAATGTATTAAAATAAATATTATTTAATAAATATTTATTACTTTTATCAAATTTTGGAATTATATAAACTATATTATCTATTGCTCCTATATCTATTAAATTATATATATTCGTTAATTTAAGATATACACATCTATACAAATATAGAGTTTTTTCCGATTTAAAATCAAACCATTGTACTAATGCTAATCATAGTAAAGATCTTTGAATCTCTTTGTTTATATTTAATATTAATAAGACCTAAAAGTATATTAGTTTAGTAACATAATATTATAT
>CAJVPT010000976.1:0-24320 GCA_910592055.1 Acaulospora colombiana
TTTTGGCTAAGATATTTGTACCATTTGATATAGGCTTTTACTCGTGGTTTTGTATTTACCTCATAGATATGAATATTCTATAACAAGAAGCAATAGAGAACCAATTAGAAATCAATGAAGCTATAGAAATAGATCTTCTGAAGTTAACAGAAGACCCAAAATGGAAAGCACACAAGATCATTTAATGAATATTCTAGCTAACCTAAAAAGACTACATGCTAGAATAGATATCCTAGAGGGACAAACAGGCTTCAGAAGATTAAGACTCAATAATAAGGGAGCAAACTACTTCTAAAGGCATACCAATCCTTGATAGTAATCAAGAGGAGCAACAGCCCACTGCTTCCTCATCAAAAATCACAAATATGGGCAATAAATGAACTTTAAAAAATAGTTACAAAAGAAAAGAGGAGGGAAATATAAATATCATAAAATTTCTACAAGAAGAATAGAAAAAATTTCTTATCAATAGTAGATATAGACTAATAGAAAAAACTAAAGAAGAGAATGATGTAAGTAAAAAGGTGATCAGATTGGGTATACACAATGTTAGAGAAATTACAGATAAAACAAAATAGCAAAACCTAGTTGAAGAGATACTAGAATAAGGAATAGACATACTAGGGTTGTGTGAAACAAAATTGACAGAAACTAATGCACAATGGGCTTTCAATAATCAGAAAGACTATAAACACTTCCACAGCACCAACAAAGATATACATTTGGAGCAGAAGTCAGTCTCTTAATTAGAAAAGATCTGGAAAAAAAGATTGCATCAGTTGAGAAAGAAGAATGATATATTATTGTCACTAATATGTTCATGAAAAGAAAAAAGATTTGTATTATACAGATCTACAGTATATTCTTTCAGACAAACCAAGATGCAAAATAGTATAGAACAAGATAACTAGCCTCCTTAAAAATAAACATGGACAAGGCTTTCATACGATAGTAATAAAAAATTTTAATACAGCCTACAACCCATCAGAAGATAAAAAGTCCTCCTCAAAAGCAAGCTTCAGATCATCGTGGTAACCTGAAATCCCACTATTCAACTTTCTTGATAAATGAGACTTTATAGATATACAAGCCACATGGGAAGGTAAAGAAAAAACTCCAACAAGAAGAAACCTAACAAGTAGTAGTAGAATCGACTATATTTGGATCTCTTATAGTTTAACAAGCTATCCACTACTCCAATTTGATAATAAATATATGGAAGATGTTATGGGTAGTAATTATACCATGCTCATAATAACTTTATATGTTAATTATCTTTTCACAAGAAACAGAACCACACAACTTTCCACAAGTATACAAAGGAGAATTGATATAAAGGGTACATCTCTATTACAATGGAAAGTGTTTAGTAAAAAAGTATACCATAAATTTAAAATATTACTAGAACCATTGCTACAAGAAGAACCTAATTTAGATGAAAGGGAGGATCAAGTAAACAAACTGTGAGATACCTTCGAGAAATTATTATATAAAGCAACCTTTAACAAGCTAGCAATCAAGAAAATATTTCAAGCAGAAGAAAAGCACTATAAGCATAATACTGAATTTATAAGTTACAGAAAAGCCCTACAACTAAAAAAACTTTACAATAAAGCATAAACATCAAAAGAAATAGATAAGCTACAGGCCCACAGCTTAACTATAGAAAAACATAATAATACTCACAATCCAAATCATCAGATTGAGAACTATTGTACCCAATATAACATCTCTAACATGTCATGAAAATCTTTGAAAAAAGATATCCAAGATACTATAGAAGGTTTTAAATTTATTTGTCAAAGATTGAAAGCAAAAAAAATAAGAGATAGTATTAAAACTGTTTTGGAACAAAGATGTAATAACTTGAGAAACAATCAAAAACAAATGGACAGTTCTCTAATCAACTGAACTAGAAGTAAAATAGTGCTAGATAGGGTTAAGATTAAGCTAGGGGATAAGGAACATATTACAACTCAAAAAGATGAAATCAAAAATGAAATAAGAAGGTATCATTGTAAAGCTTTCAAAAAAAGAAAAGCTAGCTATGACAGTTTATCCAAAAATTAGAAAGAAGAGTATAAACCAAGAGAATACATCCAAACATTATAATATAAAGAACTACTTGAGCCAATCTCACAAGAAGAGTTAGATGAAATATTAAGAGTACTTCTTAACAACAAAGCTCTAGGAAAATCTCAAATCAGCTATGAAATGCTAAGAGGTTAAGCCAATAAGGAAAAGACTTCTTGAGAAAAATGCGGAATAACTTCTTAAAATAGGAAGTTACTTCAAAACACTGGAAACAGAGCCACATATATCTAATAGCAAAACTCAAACCATAGGGCTACAAACTTTCAAACACTAGACCTATTGTTCTATTAGAAGTTACAAGAAAATTTTTCACCAAAATTCTCACCAACAGAATGTGAAATATTTGCAAAAACAATAATATTCTCAGAGAATTGAATTATGTAGGACTGCCAGGAAAAAGTATAGCAAAATCAATTCAGATTTTTGACAATATCTGTGAAGATGCCAGAAAGAACAAAAAAAAACTGTGGATACTTTTTTAAGATACTGCAAAAGCATATGATACAATTAGTCTAGACATGTTGGTAAAGGCAATGAAAAGAATCAAAGCTCCAAAAGCTTTCATGAAGATTATACTGAGCCTTTTTCAAAATAGAGAATTCCAAGTCCTATTTGAAAATAACCCTATAGAATCAATAGTAGCCAGAGATGGAATTGATCAAGGGAAAACCATTCCATCCCTACTATGGAGAATTTTCTATAACCCTTTTTTATGTAAAATCCAGAATGATATACAAAGAGGATACAAAATGTCAGTTACATGAAACCCTGACCTTAAAATACAAACTACAAGAAGGTTAGAATTAAGGCATACAGCTATAGCCTTTATAAATGATACAACATGGATAGCAAGATCTAAGGAGGACATGGAAAAGATTCTGGAAACTGCAAAAATCTTCTATACAGCCAATGATTCTCAAATAAATGGCAACAAATAAGTCTTGACTACCATTAACAATTTTAACTGCTATCCAGAAGAGGTAAAGGCAGGTACTGAAGAAGAAGTGGTTAAAGAGCTCGAAAGAGCAGAACAGGCTAGATTCTTAGAAATCTGGATGGGTAATCAAAAAACTGCAATTGAGCTCAAAGAATGAGTGCTTAAAGAAGTTAACATTATAACAAGAGCTCTTAAATATAAAAAAGTGACAGACAAACAAGCCCTCTACATTCTGAATAGAG
Source organism: Acaulospora colombiana (assembly GCA_910592055.1). Taxonomy (NCBI): domain Eukaryota; kingdom Fungi; phylum Glomeromycota; class Glomeromycetes; order Diversisporales; family Acaulosporaceae; genus Acaulospora; species Acaulospora colombiana. Next base: position 3,274 of record CAJVPT010000976.1, read on the forward strand.
TTTTAATATCTAGGATAGAATTTAGAATACAATATAGTATATTGTTCTGGAAAATATGCAACACCTTAACAACAATATATAGAAAACTTTTCAAGAATAAGAGTAGTTTATGCAGATCAATGCCCAATAGCATAATCCATCATCCAAAGATCCATAACTTGAAAAGTGTTTGGATGTTACAAAGAGAAAGTCAAGTAATGGGACTTTGCAACAGACTAAATGATCTTGGACCAGTGGGAATCACAACAATCATTAGACTTAAACAAGTACAGATTAAAAATTGGGAACTGCTCAATTTATTAATATGCAATCCTTAAGTTATCTAACAGATAAAGGGAACTTTCTGCTCCAAGTAATTAAAATTGCTAAAGATATGGAAATAATATTTTATAGTTGGAAATGGCAAGATATCTTTGAATAAAAAAAGGAAAACTTTTGGATCAGAGAATATCTTGCATCAGAACAATATAAAAAAGCCATACTATCACTTATAAACAATCAGCTGATATATCTGGATCAGCTTATCGATCAGGAAACTACAAAAATAAGAGACTGGCAAATGCTTTAGCTTCTACAAGATACACAAGCAAAGGACTTATATTAGAATGGTTTCAAATTATAGTCAAAAATCTTCCAGAAGAACAACTAAAGCAGCTCATAGGATGGGAGAGAAAATTATATGAAATGGGAATCAGAATACTCAAAAATAGATCCTAATCGAGACAAGCAGAAAAAATTGTGAATAGTGATAGGAAATAAAAGAAATCAAGTAATTTTGAGAAAATTAAAACAAGAAAAAAAGAGAAATATAGCAATAATAGAGCACTTTACCAGTCATAACTTCAACAATGATCAGGAGACCAACATACAAAAATGTCTGGGATGTTCAGAAGGCACAACTCTAAATAGTGACTATATTCTTGAAAGAGAAATATAAGAAATATAGTAATACCATATCTCAATACAAGAAAGTCTACTAGAAGAACATGAGACCTAAAAATTCCCAACTTCAAGTCAGTACTTGAAAAAACATTAAAGAAGTGATTTACAACCAAAGTCCTTTAAAGATCCAAAATGATAGAGTAAATCATGTGGACATTGAAATCTGGAAAGAAGCTATTATCAAAGAATACATTAGAGAAGGGGCATATCAAGACCACCTAATGGATATACTTCAACGTAACCTTGAATCTAAAGAAAAACTAATCTTCTATTCTGATAGATCACTTACTAATTATGGAAAAGAAGATATAAAGATAGGAGCAGTCTGAATCCAAATAGGAAAAGAAGGAAAGGAAAGCAAGTTCCAAACAGGAGTAAACAATTGGCTCTCATCTACAAGAGCAGAATTGATAGCAATTATAACCATACTCCTGGTAGTTCCAATTGAAAGCAAGATGGAGATTTTTACAGATAGTCAAGTATATATTTCCAAGTGGAAATCCTTAGAAAAAGAAGACCCAAAAAAGACATACAAGAGATGGCTCAAAGAAAAAAATTGGTTCCTATGGGCACATATGATAGAGCTAGTAAAAAAGAAAGATATAGATCTAAAGCTCACAAAAGTCAAGGCACACTCAAATGACCTATATAATGAAAAAGCAGATGCCTTAGCTAAGGAAGCACTAAAATTTCTATCAATTGAATGAAAAGATCTTACTTCACACAAAATTATAACTGAAATCAAGTGGCAAGGGACAACTCTAGATGATCCAATTAGACAGTTTTTTAAGAATATTAATAATAAAACAACAGCCTATCAGTAGACACAACAAAACAGAATAGAGAAAAAATAGAGTTATCAGATTTCAGAATATCAAGCTTACATATGGGACCTAGTATGAGAAATAGTTAAGAATAAATATACATGAGACATATCTTTTAAATAATCCCAACAAAGAAGCTTTCTTATTAAACTAGTCAATAATGAACTATCCACCTTAAGTAAGTTAACTGTAAGAAGACTGGATCTACAGTATATAAGCAAGTGAAATGTATTGCATTTAGTCAACAAGATGAAACTATAGAACATTTGCTAGAATGTTTAGCATATAAAGATTAGCTACAAGAAGCATGGAATAAAGGAGTAAATGGAATTATTAGAAACTTCAAAGAACTATTATGAAAAAGAAAGAGAGAGATTGAAGAAAAAAATTTCAGGCTAAGCATTGATGACCATAAAGAAATAGGAGAGTTTGACAAATGGATTACTAAAGTAGTGGAACAGACTTCTGGAACAAGTTAGAATATACTAAGTTTCTGTATTGGCCTTATAAGAACTGAGTTTATCTTAGAAGTAGCAGATTTAAAATGCAATAGTAAATGTATAGAAAGAATAGCAAGAAAGTGAATATTAAAAATGTAAAAAAGAGTCTGCAACCAAATTCAAAAAGAAGTCTGGAACAAGAGATATAAAAAGGTAATTAAATAGGAACGAACATAAGAAATTAGTAAAGAAGACAAAACGAAAAGATCTTGTATATCAAGTCAGAAAACTACATCCCCGAAGAAAAGAAATTCACTATCTGAAGAAAGAAATCTAAAAGATGAAAGCCTCTGAGAAATTTTAACAAGAAGAGTAGATTATGGAATAAAATGGTTAGGTTTTAAGCTCTATTAGAACCTCACAGAGTAATCTACAGTAGTGACCTGCAGGCAATAAAGTTAACAGTTGGAAGGATCTTTATCTGAACTACTAATGGAGTGACAAATCACTTCTGAAGTTGCACTTGGAGTTTTAATAATTATTAAAATAGAGACGAGTGAGTTAGATAGAGACTTAGCTTTAGTGATATATCTTTAATGTAAAGTATACACATGTTTAATAAAGTACACATACCTAGCCTGATAGAGGATTTAAAAAAAAAAACAAAGTAAAATTAATAATATTTAATATTTATTCTATTTTTAATATTAATTTTTTTTTTTTTTTAAAAACCGCAACTGGTTTAATAGAAAACAAAATTATGCTAGATACTTCAAACTAGTCGATGGTTGAAGACTTTTATTTCTATCAGTTGTTCTATCTCCTCAACTTACAAAGAAGAAAACAAACAAATAGTAACTGATTCACAATTAGAAAAGAGGAAGTCAACATCAACTTCATAAAGCTTATAGTCAGGTCAGTATAGGTTAGCACCTTTTTTGATATTACAAGAAACCCTAAAAAGAGATAGATTAGTTTTATAAATCAAATAATCTCAAATTTTTCAAGGCCCAGAAGGATATCAAAGTTCTTCAAGGTCTAAGCAGCTTAATATATAAACTTCAATTTTTCAATAACAAAATATATCAAAAAGTAATGCAATTATATACATGTATAAGATTCAACTTTTAAAACATATTTGATTAAGATCCACTATAATAGTATAATGAAGCTACTATATTGGTAAGATCAATGATTATAATAAAACAATACCAAGTGATCGATGTTAACAAGTTATCAAAATATTCTAAATATAGGTAGTGAACTAGCCAAAACAAGTAAACAATACTGGTACCAAATAATAAACAATAATATAAGTTCTATCCATATCAAAATATGATTAGAAGTATAACAATAGTTATTGAAATAGTATTAAGAACAAAAATTAATCTGCTTACTTGACTACTTATAATATAATACAACTATATAACAATAATATCAATCTACATATATAAACTATTATAAATAAAGGACCTATAGGTTAATAATACAGTGGTAGTGCTCTCAGGTTACAATCACAAGGTCTGTAGTTTAATACCACTTAAGAACCAAAAATTGAAATTATCCTTCTGATCAGGTTTACCAGTTATCTTGTGAAAGTTGTACCCAATCATTTGGAACAAGTCTGAAATAGATTAGGCTACATAAAAATAGAACTTCTGATCTTTCATTGATTAGGAGCTAAAACTTAAGATTATACTATTTAAAGAATTGTATAAAGTAAAGCTTCTGGTCTAGCCTTTCACAAAAATACCCCATGCCCACTCTGCCTTGGCAACCTTCAGAACCCCCATTCTCCTAGCTCAGAATATCCCTATCTGGTACTCTGCTTAATTGAAAATCAGTTAATAAAGATTGATCCAATACTACAGATAGTGATAAAGAATGTGATATACTCCCTTTCAAGATTTGAATGAATAATATCTGGGAATATTAGAGGGTGTTTATATTCTATCGGGTACATACTAATTTAGTGAATTTAAAAAGTTATCTGAGTCCCATACTAACTAGTCCAGCATTACCATTTATAACTAAGTATTAATCATATAGTCACTAGCTAGATGTGTCCACTTTTAAAATAGTAAGTAAGTCTAGCTAGGATTGATATGATAGGTTAACATTAATCTGCATAATATTGTGGGCTAATCCAATAAGTCCATTGCTAATTTGTAGTGCCCTATGTAATTTAGACAACTCACAAATACTTGCAATTGATACAAAAAAGAGAATGTCTCTTATAAATAACACTTAGGGAAGGTAGATGTAGTGATTGACTTGGCCAAAGATAAGTGTCTCTTTATTTATATTCAGTTTCTTTTGTAACTCTTGTCTTTATTTACAATGAGAATTGTTTTTCTAATACATCCAGCACTGCCCTCTTAACATACATTGGTAAGCTATTTATACTTTTCGAACTAACAATGGACTATCTACTTTAATCAACTATTCTAACCCTAAACTTTGTTAAACTTTCTATACTTTGTTAGACACATATAATTTTCTTATCAGTATTTAAGCCCTAATCTATAGTTTCTTATCTTGCAATATTCAATCTTTTATATTAAACTTTTGGGTTTTTGGATTTTAGACCATTATATATAGATCACGTCACCCATGTGACTCACAATAATATGTAGAAATGTTTAATGTAATAATAGTAAAATTAAATTGTCAAATAAAGTCTCATATCTAATACCAATTGTGGTTTAACTATAAAAAAAAAAGCTATTATAAATAAAGCAAAACAGATACTTTAAATAATAAATAAAAGAGAAGAAGATATTATTGATATACTAGTTCAACTGGCAAATAAATATGATAAAACAGGTCAGTTATGGACTATACAATAAATTATACAACAAAAAGACATAACCTTTTCCAATAATATAATTATAGCTATTTCAGAAATATATATTATATTAGATAGTATTATCACAAAATAAACAAAATAATATTTCATAAAGAACAAATTCTTATATAATATATCATCTATCTCTAGTATAACAAAAATTAAAAGAAGAAGAATCTACTTCAACTCTATATAGAAAATAACTATTTGGATATAATTAAGGAAAAGTCATCAAGAACACAATTTTCTCCAATGGAGATCACTGCTTAATTAGAAAATAAATTAATATTGAACAATAAAATAATTTTTTTTTTTTAAAATGCTGGCTCAACCTTGCTTTATTTGTAATTATGTAGTATCAATACATAGAAGCTATTTTAAGATATACTACCTGTTTACTATCAAATAAAACTCAATAGAATTTCTCTATACTGAGGTACTCACCTTGCAGCTTGTTGCTACCCCCAGGGTGGGAAGCTAACCTGCTAAGGCTGGGCTAGTGCTGAAAGAAATTTCAAATATATAAAAGTTGTTTATAAGGTTTGTAATCCATTGATTCATAAACTCATTGACCAGGTGTGTAAATTGGTCTTTATATGTTTTTCTCTTGCTGTAAAGATGGAATCTTCTTTTCTTGTCTCGTATTTTGCTAATTTTTCTTTTTGTCTAGTAATTACCTTCCTAGCTTTTCACTTTTGAAAGGATTCACATCATCTTTGCCATATTTGATATAGATATTTGATTGTTTCGAGTTGGATTTCTATTATATAGTTTTTCCTTTCTATTCTATTTGAAATGGCTGTTTTGAGACTATATATGAGTCCTTTGAAGAAAGCCTCTCTGATATTTGCTATCAAGTATTCCTTGTATTCCAGATTATTTTTGTTTGAGAAATGGATAGTAAAGAGTGGAAATTCTTTTTTCTCTGTGTAGTTTTCCATACAGGTTATGGTTATGTTCTTTAGGATCTTTTCCATTTCTGCTCTGAGTTGTTGGCAGAGGAAAGAGTATGTACTAGTTTCTGGTTCTCCACATCTGTTATATTTGTTATTTTTATAGACAGATGGGAGTCTTGCGTGTAGCTTGCTCTTGGTTGGTAGTTCATTATTTCAAAGGCTCAGACTGAACTTTCTTTATTTCTGGTCTTTCCTATCTGTGTGGTGGTTGCTCATCTTCTTTGGTTGTAAGTATGCTGTTATTGTTTGCCAGTTGATTTCTTTGATTATTTATTCAATAAAGTTATATCTAGTTCTATTCAAGAGGTACCATTTTGCCAGATAGATAGTGTTTGTGAGCTTTTATGTGATTATTTTTGTGGTGAATTTGGTAAAGTGGTTGTTCTACTGTAGTACTATACCTATCTCTGAATCATTAATTCTCTTAATTTCAATTTCATTCTTTCCGGGCTTCATGCCTTTCCATGCATCTATTTGTGCCAGCTGATCTGCTATTTTGTTATATTTGATTCCAGAGTAATCTTTAACCTTGTGCAGTACTAGTTTGATCTTTCTTCTCTTACATAGGATTTTGATTTGAAGTAGATGATTCGAATTTTTTTGTTTTTTCATAATTTTGTTTTTGTCTTCCTTTTGGGTCTTTTCTATTTTATTTATTGCTACTTGACTGTCTGTATAAACATTTGTTGTGCTATAGTCAGGTAATATACTTAGAGCCATTACAATGGCTGCTGTCTCTGCTCTGGTAGATGAGGAATGTCATTTGATCTGTCCTTGGAAGGTGTGTTTCTCTAAGTCTGGAGTAATGATGACCCAGCCCAGGCCTATATAGTATTTTCCTTTCGAATTTGTGAGGGATCCATCTATGTAGATGTCAAAAATGGAAAAGTTCTTAATCTTTTCCCTGATTTTCTCTATCCTTTCTGTATTTGCTTATGAGCAGTTGAAAACTTTGACTTTTTCCCTGTTTCTTGTTCATGTTTCAGTTGGTATGCTAACTATTATGTTGTTTTATATAAGTGGTTCTGATGTCTATGTATATTCAGTAAAGGTTATGGCGAGGGAATTTGAGGAAGTTCTGTTCCTCCATTTGCACTTCTTTATATCTGTGTTGTTTTCTCTTACAGATGTTAAGCTTTTCTAGACAGGTATGGTAATTGAATGTTGTTGAGTTGCTGTGAAATTGCATTATCCTCTGTTGGTGTCTAGAACATTTAGCGTACAACCTTGGCATGCTTCCAGTGAAAAATTCCCTAGAGCTTGAGTGTAGTATCTATACCTCGTTGCATTTTGGTCTATTCTTTTTTGTTTCTTTTCAATTGTTGGTTCTTTCTCTTTCTATGTGTATATCCAGTGAGGTTTGGTTGTATTAAGGGATGTTGTGTGAATTCCTTGTTTGAAGGTATTGATTGTTGTTTGTCATATTGGAATTTTCTTTGCTTCTAGCATTCCTTTGATTTTGTTGCTCAAGGTTAGAAACCATCTGAGGATTGGACCTGGAAAAGTTTCTCTTTCAATTCTTATGATTTGGCACCATTTTAAGTTTTTTGTACTGTTTGCATTTAACAGTTGTTCGATAAAGAGAATGTTATGTTTATGGAGATAGTGCTGGTGTTTTGAATAAAAGTATTTGCTCATGATGTCTTCTATGGGGGTGTCTATTTCCTGAATGAGCATAATGCTATTGTTTTTATTGCTGAGATCAAATGTGAAACTATGTCTTCTTATAAGCCAGATCATATCATATGTTGGGTTTTTTCCTATATGTTTCCATGATTGTTCCATTTTGTTTAGAATGAGTTTGGTAAACCAGAATTCATTCTGTAGAGTTTGGAGTCTGTTTCTTGTTATTTCTTCAGCTATGTTGTTTTTATTGATTTAGTTAGTCCAGTTAGTGACATGTAGAAGGAGTTGTCTGTCCCAAAGATATATTAGGTTGTATTCATATCTGTTAAAAAGGATGTTGTTTGGGGTTGTCCTGGCAAGGCCTAGCTTGTGTTTAAAAACTGCTGTGACACTACTCATGAGAAGGTTACATGTTTTTTTCAGAAGTATCATGTCATTGCATAGATACTCTGCGTTGGAAATCAGTATATGATTAATTATGTACTGCATCTATTTATCAGTTAGGTGCTTCATTCCTATTAGTTCCTTGATCTTCCTGAACTTTTGTTGAATTAAAGTTTTTTGGTAGTCTTTTTTTCCTAAACTGTCATACCAGACTCCCAGGATTCTTACTAGTACTCTTAGTGGACAGCCTTTGACTATTTGTTCTTCTATTTCTATACCTTGTATAAAATCATCATCTTTTTCATTGATGATTAAAAGCTGAGACTTCTATGGATTGATTTTTATATCATTTATTTTGTAGAACTCTTCTGCTTTTTTAATGATTTGTTGTAGTTCTTCTCTGTTATCTGTGATCCATATGGTATTATCTATGTAGGTATTGATCATGATATTTACTTTTTTATTTTTTCATCCTAGCTTCAAATCCTTGCAAGATTTGGTTATTATTGTGTAGCCCATAAAGTTTTTTTCAATTGTTGTGATTAATAGATTGTAGAAGATTCTCCATAGCAGTAGGGAAATTGTGTCTCCTTGATCTATACCATTGTTGAGCTTATATTCCTCTATTGGGCCGTGACATGTAAGGACTATATTTTGTCTCTGGTTAAAGATGTTGCGTAGAATATTAATTATCTGTGTCAGAATTTTTATTTGTTCTAGGGCCTTAGTTAGAATCTCTAAATTCACTGAATCATATGCTTTTGATATATCTTGATTAAGAATCCATACTTGTTTTTTTGTTTCTTTAGCATGTTCGATGATATTGTTTATTATGTGGATGGGTTCCTATGTGCTGTATTCTGGAAATGCAGCCCAATTTAGTTCAGATAGGATCTTATTCTTTATTAGGCATGAAGCAATTCTGTCAGTTAAAATCTTGGTAAAGATTTTTCTTCCTGTATCTAGTAGTATGATAGGTCTTGTTATGTCTAGGTTGTTCTGCTAGTCCTTTGATTTAGATATAGGGTATATGGTTCCTTTGCTCCATTCCTTGGGTGTAAAGCCTTCTTTTATGATTCGATTGAAGATGTTCCTGATTTCTTCTAAGGCCAGTTTGCTCAGTTTCTTGTATGCTAAGTATGGGATTTGATTTCTTCCTAGAGAGAACTTTGTGCTTCTATCTTTGGTTGCCCTTTTTAACTCCTCTTTGAATATTTCTGTTAGAGCTGTATTGTACCATCTGTGGTCGATATTGTTCTTGGGTCTGTATTTCTCTTTCTATGAGGAGTGGTCAGCTTTTGCTGTGATGTTTCTTGTTGGAGTCCAATCCTTGAAATGTTTTTAACTGCAGCTTTTATTTCCTTCAGTTTGGTCAAGATATTTATCACTTCTCCCTCTTCTATGATTATTTTATCTAAAGTAATGGATCTTTTGGATCTATTCATAATGCTGTTTATCATTGCTTTTTTGTTTGTTACTAAAAAGGTTTGTCTAATTGCCATTTTTTGTTTGATAGCTTGGTTTTTTCTTCTTTGAGTTATTGCACAAATTAGGACTTTATAGTCTTTTATTGTTTCTTGTATGAGTGTAAGCCAAAGGGATAGATAGTCGTTTGAATGTGTCTTTTCAATTCTTTCTATTTGTTGTTTAAGATGATTTAGGTTTCCTTATAGATATTTTACTATGTTAGGAGGTGAGCCATCTGTTTTCAAAGCCACCTTTATTTATTTCTAAGAAGTTGTAGCTATAGAAATGACCTCTCCACTGGCTTGTTTTCTTTAGATATTCTTTTTTTCCGGTGGTGTTTCTTTTTGGAAATGTATAGCTTTGCTACTTTTAGAAGATGATTTTATAGTTTGTTTCATTGTTTGTCTATAGACATGGGTTTGACTTTTTTGTTAATCAAGGAGTTTTCTATTTTTAGTGTAAACTTTTTCCATTGTTCATTGTTTGTTAGATGCCAGTTGTATCTGATGTTGGGTTTGTAATAGGTTGGTTCTTTCCTTGAGCTTAGTTGCCATGCTTCTATTTCTATCATAACTGGCCTGTGATTGTTAAGGATAAAAGGGTCAAGGAGTTCACCAATGAAAACTTTCTTGCTTTGCCAAGTAGATAGTATGTTCATCCATATTTGATCTATTCTGCTGCTACGAGTATTTCAGTTCCAAGAGAACTCTCTTTTGGTAGGGTTGTGAAGTCTATATGTGTCTTCGAGGCAATTGTCCACAAGAATTTCTATCTGAGGGCCTAAGGGCTTGTTAACTGTACTCCTTCTACCTACATTGTCTCTATCCCATACTAAATTAGGTATGCCATTTAAATCTCCTAGGACCAGGAGATACCAATCTTTTTGAATAGCTTCCCTGATCCATTGTTTTAATTGATTTAGGATACCTTGTCAATTCTTGTCTTCCTGTTGAACTGGAAAATAAACTTTAATTATTCTTAATTTTTGTTTTTTAGGAAAGATTAATTCTATGTGGATGAGTCTTCCTGACCATATATCATACTTGAAGACTCTCTTTGTTATTTCTTTATTGGGTATGATGTTTAGTCCCTGTCCTATCTTTTGTTCCTCATTGTGAGACCATATTATATTATATTTGGATGCTTCCAGTATTTGGATTGTGAAACTGTCCCATTCATCTCTGTTGTTACGATTATGTTCCATTCCTTTATAACACACCAAGTGAACTAGTTATTTCTTTTTTGATCATTAACCAAGCCTTGGATATTATATGTTGTAGCTTGCCAAATAGTATCTTTTTAGTTTTCTTCTGTTTTATGTAGTTCATTAGTTGTTGTGTGCTATGTTAAGTTTGTCTATAAATTGGTGAGTGTAATGATATTGTCTATGTCATTAGTTATTGTATCTTTTATTAAGGGGATGTTACTATTGTTTATGGTATTTTCCATATTTCGACTCATTAATAGATAGAGGTGAGTTGGGATGAGTTTGAGTTCAAGGTATTTGTCAATGCATTAAACATTCGATCCATATTTTGATTTAACCTATTCATGGTGAAGTGGATACGTTGAATATTTTGTAGGTTGTCAGGCATCTCTTTATTATTTACTGCTACAGTATGTGATTTTGGTTCTCTTCGATATCCTGGAGTTCCTCCACTTGTTACATATATTCTTCATTGTAGCTCTCCAGATTGACAATGTGTTCATTTAAATCTACTATATCCTCTCTAATTTCCTTGATTTCCTCCCTGTTTTTTTTTAAAATCTCTAGGATTTTATCCATTGTATTTGTTGATTTTGGTTCAAAGGATTGGTTGTCTCTAGTTTTTTGGCCTTGCCTGGCTACTGCTGCATAAGATCCTAGTTTTGTGATAGTGTGTTTTTGTTTGATTAGGTTTCTAATTGCTCCTGTTTTTATTGGCTTGTATTTGGTATAAAGTTTATCAAAGTATTTAGTTTGTTCTGATCTGTACTGCTTCCATTGTGTAATGGTATTCCTTTAGTGGACAGTTTGCTACTAAGAGTTCTGCACTACTGCAAAGGCTGCATAATTTAATTTTGATATGTTTCCATTCCACTATGGTTTCTCCAAGTTGAAAATTTTCTTTAGAAATGGCTTCTCTGATTTTCACATTTTCGAAACTGATTACTGCAAATCTTTTCCTTTTGTATGAAAGGTATCTTGAATGTAATATGATTTGGCTTTGATTTGCTCACATATTTGTCAAAGATCAAAGACTGTTGTATTTGGTGTTAAGTTAGTTGGTTTGACTGCTATGGCCCCTCTTGCTTTTATTTGTTTAACATTCCATTGAGCATCAAATACTCTGACTGAGTCTGCTCTTGATGGAACACTCCATTTGTTAATAACTGTATTCTTGTTTTCTTTATCTACATAGGTTATTGTAACAGTCTGTCACATTTGTTAAGTTGTCATAATGATGTTGGTAATCTCACTATATTTGACAAAGGCTTGTCGTACTTCAATGAATTTAGCTTCTAAGGGTATGTTCCATACTATAATACTGGTTTCCTTTTTTTGTACTAGTGATATAGTTGCCATGTGTTCGAGATACATGTTACTTGTATTAGGCAAGATTATATTGCATGCCTCATCTGCAACTTGTTTATCCCCAAATATGGCTATAATGTGTTCATTTTCATCTTTTCCTTCGCTAACAATTAATATGAGACCAATGATAAAGTCTAGGCTCTTAGTGAAGAAGGCAACTTTTTGACTTGTTGTTTGGCCTGGGATTGCACTTGCTTTTATTCCTGTCTTGGCTCTTTTTCTTCCAAATTTGATTCTTATATTGAAGAGGAATCTGGGCCTGGGCCTGTCGAAAATATTGGTTTTTGTTTTTTCATTTCTTTTCCCAGTCTGTCATTCTTCTTCAGGGTTTCAGTCTGTTTGAAAAATGTTTTCTTTAGTTTCTTCTTTCTAATCCATTTTTACGTCTGAGTCGATAGTTTATGCTTAAGTTCTAATATCTCCTAGTAATGTCACTAGGTTTTTTTTTGGATCTTACATAGCAGATGTGCTTCTTCTATTGATTGACGTTGTCAAAATTTCTTCTTCTATTTGCTCACTTCAGGTGGAGTTGTCGATTGTCATTTTTCTGGGTTCGGTGCTGCTTGGGCCTTTCATTATAGTTGGGTTGCCCCAAACTATATTGTTTTCTAGATTCTTTTTAAAAACTCATCTTTTCCATTCACTTTCTTTCTTTTTTCCCAAAATTACCAAAAAAGAAAATTTTTAAGAAAAAAATGATCTGTGGGAAAGAGTTTTTTTTTTTTTTTGGATAATAAAATAGTAATAATAAATAGTTTAGAATAAAAAAGGATAGAAATGAAAATACTTAAAGATAAAATTCAAGACCATAATATAAGTTAGTACAATTTCTATAAACAAAAAACAGATAAGTAGTCCTATTACTAAACCTTTATTTTGTAAAAATAATGACAACCAATATTTCAAAAAACAATAAAAAAGAAACCAAAGCATACTTGGGTGGTATATTGAAATTAATATGAAATAATACAATTTCCTTTAAAAGGAATTTATTAATAGAAATAAATAGTTAAGCTTTCACCTAGAAAAAGAAGAAGATCTTCTCAAGTGTCTAGAAGAATAAATAGAAAAGAAAAGACTTTTTATTTACAATAGCTCAAAAACAAAATTAATAATCAAATATAAAATACAAAGGTATTAGATAAGAAAGTTTTTTAATCAATGAAAAAAGAAAAAGAAAAAGATATATGATATATTAGTCTAATAGATATTGTTAGCCTTAATTAATAATTATATTTCTCTTTAATTATTATCTATAATTTTTTCTATCATGTTATTCTACTGTAATACTATTTTTAGATTTATGACACCTGTAACATAAGGTATGTCTCATTGGTTTATAGGATAGATCTATTTATTAGGGCAAAATAGTGATTTATATAGCATATATTATTTAATTTTTTTATTCTATTATTATATCTTATTTATATTTAGCTGGCAGGTTATCTAAGTGAGCAGATTTGGCATATTAGCCTGATTTGGCAAATCTGACAAATTTGATCACTTTGATTATCAAATAATTAATATTCAATTATATATATAAAGATCAGCTATCCAAAGCAGTTGATTCAAGGTTTTATCTACTGAATTTTCTTATCCTTGATATTATATATTTCTAATAAACCTTCTAATTAAATCAAATAACACAAAGCCTCTTTCAATATATTTGTATAATTTTTACTATCCTTGAATTATTAACTTTAATATATTACAATTAAGATATTCTTCCTCAACTTAAAGTGAATTACTAATATAGTTGTCCTATCTATCTATCTGATTTGAAGGTTATTGAATAGGTTGATAATGTAGTACACAAAACTCCTTATTACCTTATAAAAGAGTATCTAAAAAGATATAAAGAGGTTCAAATTTTTTTACTGATTCTCTGACCACACATAAAAAAAATGTTTGCAAGAAGTTTCATACTTCCTTGCTAATAAAGTCTTTATACTTTCATTAAAATAACTTGAAACTTGTCTTTATTTATCTCTCCTATCTTCTTTTACTTGTTTGTAAACTCCTTTAAATAAAAACTTGAGCCTTTAGTGACCTGAAAAGACTCAAGTATACACTTTCTTTACTAAAGACAAGAAGGTTCTAAGAAGTAAAAGGACTGACAAGTAGAGTGTTCCCTTACAAAGCTAGAAGCAACAAGAAATATAGAGGTTCTGTTGATAGGGAAAGACTTATTTTTTATCTTCTTACATCCTGTCTTATACTCTCTTAAAGTGCTTACTGTTTTTTATAGATTTTTTGAAGAATTTTGTCTACTTCAGTTTGACCCTGAATTTTTGGTAGCACAACATTACCCAGCATCTGATTGGTTAACACAAAACACATTAGTAGCTGAATGAAACAAGTTCCTATTGGTCACCTTACATGTTCTGATAATGTTATTGGTGATTGAAAGAGAAATCAAGGTTACGAACTCCTTCACTCCTCTAAATAAAGTTTAACTGAAGCAAGGAAATCATGAAGCCATTAGAATAGGCACTAAATTTCCTAGATAGTGAAAAGATGATTATTTGTTCAAGCTGTGACCTTCAACTTCTTATTATTCTGGTCAGGCAAAGTAGAAGGAGGTTATTTCCTTATCCTGGTCAGGTTGTAAGACCGAAAAGCAGAGGAATATAAAATACTGCCCTTCTCTAGAATTGAGAATGCATTTTCCAAACGTTGTATAATGATATTGCAATCAAGATAAACACCAGTAAAATTTCTTTAACTAGGCATGGCTGCTGAAAGATATTGGAGTTACTCAACAAGACTAAAAAGTCACATAAAAACCTGGGATCCATTGTTAGTCATCTTCTTTTGTACAGGTGGATACAAAATCAAGACCAAAATAAAGGAAGTGTTGAAAAAGACACTGAATCTGAGTAGGTAACAAGTATTTCAGATGGTCACAAAAAAATAATCAAGAGCACAGATAGATAAGTTTCTTAGATGGTCAGGAAAAAGAAGGATATTCTAGAAGAGTTGACTTCTAATAAGAAGAGGTTTTTAGCAAAGATTTTTTGAAGGACATGGAGCAATTTAAATTTCTTTTTTTCTTTTTATTTTTATGTAGTGCATTTGCATATTTTTAGATATTCCTTTTCCTTTTATTTTTCTTTTTCCCTTTTGTAATTTCTCAAATTAAGTTTTTTGGAGAATAATAAGCAGTAGCAACCTGCTGTCAATGATGGATAAGTTAGGAGGGTCTTCACCCAAAACTTAGTTCAGAGTGAAATATTGTTTTCAAGGTTGCATTTGAAGGCTGAAACTCTTTTAAGAATTGAATGCCATTGATAAGTGTATCAGTACAAATCTTTTAGTTTAGTTATGATACAATTGATCTATATATATCTATCAGTTTTCTTAATAATTAATAAACCACAGTTCTGGCCTAATTATGGATTAAAAAAAAAAGATATAGAGGGATTCGAAATATATACATTTATAAGATTAAAACAAAAACAAGAATCAAGGCTTATATTAAGTGATATAGTCACTAGAAAATAAATCTAGAAATCTTATAGATAACTCTTCTAGAAATAGAAACTATTAAGACTATCTTCTTCAAGGAAGAATTAATAAATAGAAAGATTAATATTATCTTAATGGAACAGAACCAAACTCTACAAAATTACTAGTGTAGCAAACTGATTGGCAAGTCTATCACTAATAATCAAAAGCTCACATAACTTGTAAATAGAAGAGTTCTTCTTTTTATCATACACACAAAAACAAATAAGGTAGTAGTATAAAAAAGATTTAAGTGAATATCAAGGTAGTTTTCCCTAAAACTATTTATAACTTTACTATTATAACAATCTATCCAAAAGATTTGTCTTAATATTCATCATTTTATTAAGTTATTGGAAGAAGTTATATTTATATATTTTTATATATAAAGCTATTGCATAATCACTATATCTATTCTAGTATTATATTATACATAAATTACTTCGTGATCAACTAATTTTCTATTACCTCAACTCATAATTTTTTTTCTTTTTGATATGAATAAATTGTTTGTACATTCTTCTATCTTATAAGGGATATAATAATAATCAGCAATTGATTACTTTATGTAAGCTTTGGTCATGTTATGATTATTGGTCACATAACTATAGAAAAAATTCTGAACTTAGTCTGACTTCTTTGATCTTTAACACTAAGTACTAATAAGATCTATTCAAGTTTGATAACCAAAGTATTCAATAGTATAGAAGCAAAGGCATGTTATATTCCAAGAAGCCCCTTTATACTAAAAAAACAAAACTTTATAGTCATATGCTTTGCAACAAGTGAAGCTCTCAACAAAGCCAGTAAACAACATATTGTCTTGCAGGGGTTATATTTATTATGGAGTATAAAGAATATATTAGCAAAAAGTAAGAAGATTTTATATATAGAAAGAAAAAAAACCAAGAAACAAAATAGAAAAGTTGAAATAGAGAATATCCATGGACTCACTATCTAATACTAAATAAATAAGTTTATTTTTCTTATTTGATAAGAGTTATCTGTTAACAAGAAAGTTACTTTTAAGAGATCCACCACCAAGAAGTCAAGGAAGATCTTACAGAACCCAAACTGAAAGTATAAAACAAAGAAACAAGAAAGATATAAGAACCCTGTTACAGGAAACAATAAAGAATCTATTGGCAATCTAAAGCACAACTAATACAATAGTCTTAATAAAAACAAGTCAAATATAGAAACAGAAAATAAGAAAGATCTATTATACTATATCTTAATCAACTAGAAAAATTAAGTTATAGAATAGTCAGACTAAAAAATAGAAAATCACTAATAAACAAACAAAATATAGTATAAAAGAGAAAAATTGTTTTTAAAAAGGTATATCAGTTGTTCAAAATAACAAGAGAAAAAAAAAGTCTAGTTTATCTTTAGCAAAAACCTTAAAAAAGAGCAAACAATAACAAAAAAAGAAGTACAACAATATACGATTAGCTAATTTGGATCCAAAAATATTTTTACAAAATGAAAAAATAAACTTCTTGAACAAAAAAGGAAAAGGTAAAGACAAACAAAATAATAATAGAAAAGAAGAAATTAACATGGAAAAAAGAGTAATAAGAATAGGCACACATAACATAGGAGATATCATCAACAAAGTTATCTAACATAGTCTTATATAAGAGATATAGTAAGTGAACAAGGTATAGGTATAGTAAGACTATGTGAGATTAAGTAAATATTTAGTAATGCAAAATGGGTCTTTGATAATGAGAAAAAGTACAAATACTTTTACAATACTAATAAAGATACTCCATATAGTACAGAAGTGCATCTACTAATAAGAAAAGTTCTTGAAAAAAAAGTGGCATTAGTAGAGAAAGCAGATAGCTATATAATTACCATAAATTTGTTAACAAGAAGAAATAAAATCTGTATTATACAGGTTTATATTCCATTAAATAGATATAGATACAAGAAAGTGCAAAACAATTTAATAAGTTTTATTATGGAAAAACATGGATATGGTTTTCACATAGTTATAATAAGTAACTTCAATGCAATATACATTCAATTAGAAAATAAAATATCCTCCTCTATAATACGTTTCAAGTCTTCTTGATACCCAGGGATCTCTTTATTCAACTTTTTGATGAATAGGACTTTTTAGATATTCAATCAATATGGGAGAGAAAAGACAAAACTCTTACAAAACAAGATGCCATAAGTAGTAATAGAATAAATTTTATCTGAATGTTATAGAGCTCAGAAAAATATATAATTCTATAATTCAATAATCAATATATGAAAAAGACTATCATAAGTGATTACACTATACTACTGATAATATTACAAGATGATAATCTATTTACAAGAAACAAAACTATTAAATATTGCATAACAACAAAAACATAAAAATCGATCTAAATGAAATATTACCTGAACAATGGCAAGCTTTTTAAAAAAGTCTAAAATATAACACTAATCAAAAAAAAATTATTCAGCATACTGCCACTTGTGTAACATTCAGCAAAAAATATTATCACTCATGTAACATTCAGCAAAAAATAAACAATTCGACAAAAAAAAAATGACATAAATAAATCGGCAACTATAAAAATTGACAATCTAACTATTCATTAAAAATTCATCAAAAATTCATCAACTATTCATCTACTATTCATCAACTATTCGTCAACTATATTTGTAACTATTCATCAAAAATTCGTTGACTATTCGTCAACCATTTGTCAATTATTCATCAACTATTCGTCAACTATTCGTCTACTATTTTGTTAACTATTCATAAACCATTCATCAATTATTCATCATCCATTCGTCAACTATTCGTCAATTATTCATCAAAACTATTTATTAAAAATTCATTAAAAATTCATTAAATTATTTATTAACTATTCATTTAAAATTCAGCAACTATTCATCAACAGTAAAGTAAAAAAATTGATAAACTTATACGTGAAATTTTTTGAATTGAGGTTATATTTATAAATTATGAATAATATAAACTATAATATAATGCATAATATGTCATTTATAGTGCAGTGGGTGCACTCCCAAGTCACCATCCACGAGTTACTGGTTCAATTTCACCTAGAAATAGTTTCTCACAATATAGGTTATATTGTATAAGGTGCATGCTCATAACTATATGCACCTTTGTACTTACAAATAGTCTATAGATTTCTACCATCCGACCACGGTATAAAAATTCAGGTCATTCATTCCTTGACCAGTTTTAGTGCTAAGGAAATCTTCAATAAAAACCTGCCACCTGGAATATGTAAGGATCCAAGACAAGCCAAGGAAAAATGCTGATCAGCTTAAGCCTCTTAACGGATATGGAAAGGATATTTACCTCTTGTCAAAACTACATACTTTGGGAGATAAGGAAGACTTTAGTCATTTGTACCTAATGAAAATATAATGGATCGTAACAATAATTAATGGAATATCTCTATGATTGTGAAACCAACAGCTACTCAAAAGAGGACAGCTATTGCGGAGGCTGATGGTTAGCGTTAGCACCATGTTGAGAAACCTGCAGGGGCAGACCCTGGGAATAAAGATCTTAATTTTTATCTGAATCTGAATGATTCGCGGATTTGATCCAAACGAATCGGATCAGATTTTAAATTTTTTGATCTGTTTATATACAAATCGGATATGGATTTCAAATTTTGTATCTGATCAGATTTCAAGTTTTAAGGTTATTAAAAAAAAACCTCCTGGTTTTTTTTTTTATATTCCTTTAACACCTTTACATGTTTCTTTAAAATTTTGTGATATTTTTTATGATATTTTTCTCCTTGCAACATTACTGGTATTATTTATATCAAAATAAAATGGAATATGACAGTTCTTTCAACGATTCCAATGAAATAAATGATGAAAGTTTTAGTTTAGATAACTATAAATTGAGCAACACTAGTAATATTGCAACAAGTAGTTTTTTGAAGGTATCATCGAATAATAAAATAAATTATAGAAGTAAAGTGTGAAAACATTTTACAAAAAATTCCGATTTCAATGAAAGTAAAAAAGTTTCCTGCAATTATTGCAGCACCAAATATACTTGTAGTGGAGACAGCACCTTTAATCTTTTCAAACACTTAGAAAAAAACCATCTGATAAAAATAAATTTAACTTCCAATAAACCTTTAATCAGAAATTTTTTTAATACTACAATGATCAGTATAGATATATTTATTAAATTTAAAACCATGCTAAACTTATTTTTTATATAGTGGATACATAAACCTGAAAAAATAAAACAAAATCTTATCTGGTAAATTGTTATAAACCAATACCCTTTTACAATCATAGAGGAGCCAACATCTTGTACATTTATCCAATCAATTTCACAAAAAACTAAAATACCAGCTGCTGCAACTGTTAAAATATATATAATGGATTCATACTTAGTTGATAAAGAAAAAATTGAAAAAATTTTGCAAGAAAGTGAAGAATCGTATTTCATTCACCCTCGATATTTAGACATCAACTTAGATGAAGGCATTTCTAATAATAATTGCATATTTTATCAGCAGTGATTAGAAAATGCATAATATAACATTAGATTTTGTACAAATCTGGGGCATGCATATAGGTGAAAATATCAAAGAAAGTTTTGTATTGTGCTTAGAAAAATATATGATACAAAAGAAGATAAATTTATTTTATATTAATATATTGCAGTTATATATTATAACATATATATATATATATATTTTAAAGATAATAGGAACAATGACTGACAATAAAATAGAAAAAAAACTCTTTCTGCTGATCTACTATTTTTTCTAAAATTTCCTTTTTTGGTAATTTTCAGAAAAAAAGGATAACACAATCCAAGCTCAGCAAATATAGTAAAGAGAAACACAACTACATTACTTCACTTGGAGCAACACATAAAGCTCTATAAACAAGCCATCAGGAGAAGAGTACATAATAATAACATTAGTACTTTATCCATCAACTTTTGAGGGAAAAGGAAACAAAAGTAAAACTGAATCACAGTAAGGCCAAGGGGCCCAACATCAACTCTCCTAGCTTCCAACCAGGCCAGTGCAGATTTACACTTTTCTAGACATTAGAAGGAACTTGGCAATATAGTAATCTTAACTGGTAAACCAGTTAAAACTCAAAATTTGCAAGATCCAAGAGGACGTCAGGAGCCCAAGAGCAACAGCTGGAGATTATTAGTAACAACACATCAGCAACACATAAACAACTAGCATATAATGTAAACATGAACACATCCTTTTAGACAACAGAGACATAATAACAGATTACGTGACGTGTCTCCAAACAGATAAACAAGCTCAATATGTGTTCTAGCTAATCACAAAACACATTCCTCATATCTGATTTACCCCTTAATAGAACCAACACATGTGTCATTGAAATCAATAAATAAACAGATAAACAATCTACAACTTGTGTTTACCCCACAATTGATCTACCAGTACAACAGATATATTAGGAAACCCCAGTAAT
>CAJVPT010000977.1:0-24316 GCA_910592055.1 Acaulospora colombiana
ATAAAAAAATTTTTTTAAATTTAAAGTTAAAAAATATTACCGAAAGAAATATACTAGTTAAAAATTTTTTTATTAAATAAAACCAGATTAATTTAAATATATTTAATTTAATTTAGTTAAATTAGTGAAACATGCTTCAAGTTGTTTTTATATTGAATTTGAATCAGATTCGGATTTGAATGTGAATTGGATCAGATTCAGATCAGATTTGGATTGGATTTGGATCAGATTCGGATTCAGATCAGATTCGGATTAAATCGAATCAAAACAAATTCGGATTCAAATCGGATCGGATCAAACTGTTATGGTTTCGAATCAGATCGGATCAGTTTAAAACAAATCAGATTCATGTCCGATTTGTATTCTTAAAAATCGGATTGAATCGGATCTAGTTAAAATCCGATCCAATTCGATTCGTTGTGATCACTAACTTTACTGATATCTTGACTAAAAATCCATACCTCTTTTTTAAATTCTCTGGCCTCTTCCATTACATTGTTTAAGATATGGATCAGCTCCTGGGTACTACCTTCTAGTAGGCCTGCCCAGTTGTTTTTGCAAAAAATTTTATGTCTTGTGTATATTTGCACTAGTCTTGTCGTTATAATGCTTATGAATACTTTTCTTATCATTTCCAATAAGGTGATAGGCCATATGATATTAATATCACCCATCCAATCTTTGGGCTTGGGGATTGGGTATACATTTCCTTTCCTTCAGTCCTCTGAAACTTCACCTGTATCTATTATTTTATTGAATAGTACTGCCAGGAGTTTGATACCATGTTCCCCTAAGTTCTTCAATCCCAGATATGAAATCTCTGATGGGCCTGGTGCACTAGAGCTCTTCTTGTTCTGGATCACTGATCTTATCTCCGATGTCGTAATCTTATGAATTGTCTTGCCAAACTAGTCATCTTGAATATTCATCTTTGGCCTGTATTACTGCTTTCAATGTGAAAAGTCTTCTATATTCAAAGTGCATCTCGCTCTAGTCCAATCTTAAAAGTGTTCTTTTATCTTACTCTTGATCTCCTTTGAATCAATTAAGATTCTGACTTCATTTCCTTCCTTGCACTCAATCAGTCTTTGAGTATCGATAAATCTTATGGGTCAGTTCAAGATACTGTTGATCATTTTCTTTGGATGCTCCTCCAGAT
Organism: Acaulospora colombiana; assembly: GCA_910592055.1. Classification (NCBI taxonomy): domain Eukaryota; kingdom Fungi; phylum Glomeromycota; class Glomeromycetes; order Diversisporales; family Acaulosporaceae; genus Acaulospora; species Acaulospora colombiana. Next base: position 1,160 of record CAJVPT010000977.1, read on the forward strand.
TCTTGTATCTCTATTTGATTTGTTTCTTGATTCTTTTCCCTTTTGCCTGTTCAATATTGATCCTTGTAATTTTGTTCTCTGCTTCCCAAATCTCCTTGATTTCTAATAGCCAGCTATATAGTTTCTCTTAGTTGTGTACTGTATCTTCCCAAAAAAGGGGAGGTTTTATTAAGAGGGGAATCGGTATATTTATTTCACTAATATCTTTCTTAAGTTTTATCCATGTTGTTTGTGACCTTGTGTCCACATTCATAAGTCATGCTTGGCAATTTCTGTAAATTCTATCTATTTTATCTGTTTCCCAATAAACTTCTTATATTTCAATTTGTGTATGGTTCCTATGTTCTTCCAGTGTCTCCTTTTCTTTAGGAAGTTTTTTGCAGCTGTTATTATTAATACTTTGAATTGTTACCAGGTCTCTTCTGCTGTCTGTCTATTGGATCTCAGGGCTTCTTTTGTTCTCTCCTCTATTTTTGCTGTGAACTTGGCCCATTGTTTAGGGTAGAGTTGCTGAAGTCTATCTATCTTATTCTCTCGTTGTTTTTCTTGTTTGCTAGTTTGGACCATAATGTGTATGGTGTGTTTATCAGTATCATTACCATTTTGTGTTCACTTTTAATAACAGTTTCTATAGCTATGTGTTCTGCATTTACAATATATGGGAGTAGGGGACTGGAGACCCAGATATAATCCAGCCTACTTCCATATCCTGACTTTGGTCTATTATATATATAATTTTTTGTGGTTGGATGAACTTGTCTATATGCGTCTGTGAAGTTATATGCTATTAGGGTATCTATGATCTGTCTTGATTTGGCTTCTCTAATTTTCCTCTCTGTGCAGTCTAACTGTTCATTTGCCACCTCGTTAAAGTCACCCATTACTATAATAAACATATTCTTACTTTTTTCTTCACTAACTTTTGCTTTGATCCATTGATGTAGTTTTGCTTTATCTTACTTCTTTGATTCATTTGCCATATTATACACTGTCAGTATTCTATATTGGATTTTTCCCTTGAAGGCCATATCTACCAAGAGACCCTGGTTAATACATTCTTCTGTATTGAAAATATGTGTTACCTATTTTTTTTCCACCAACATGCTCACTCCCGCTTCATGTTTTTGCTAGTCCAATTTCATTGACTATATTTAATACCTTCTCTCTTTATCCCACTACCTTTGATTTGCGAGTAGCCAGTCTCTGTTATTCCTAGTATGTCTATTCTTTTCTCTTGACAGTATTCTAGTAATGCTATCTTGTTTATCTTTGTAGTGATTCCTCTTATATTGATTGTTTCAATTTTCCAGTTATTCTGTTCTTTGTTGTTATTATCCTTTTTTCTTCTTGTTTATTAGTGGCAATGTTCCTTGCCTGTTCTCTAATCATAATTGTTTTGGAGATACTGGAGGATCTGTTTTGTTGATCCTGAGGCCTCGATGGGGAAGTCCAAGCAATCTATTATCTCTCTCATGGTGGATTCGATTATGGATTCCATTTAATTGATTCTGTTATTGATCAATTCTTGTTGTTGTCTGATGTCCATTTCTTTAGAAGATGGAGTTCTGAAGCTTGATCTCAATGGCCATTGTTCTTGTTTAGTAGGTGACTCAATGATCTCTGATCCTTTTGCTTTTATCTGCGAATCTTCTTCTAGTGCGGATACTCTTTTGTCCAACATGTAAACCTGGTATTTAATAGCATTTATGTCCATCTGAGCTGTCTGATGACCTCTATAAGTGTTTCTAGCTGTGCTGGTGACTGCGAGGAGTCTTTTGCTACACTGGCATATGTTCGATTTATGTTGATTGTGTGTCCCATAGTGGGCTTTCTCTCTTGCCTTGTTAATTGGAAGCCTTGCCTTTGAGGAGGGGAGAGTCTTGATTGGTCTAGTCTATTAGTTCTATTCCTCTGTGTTAGGTCTTTCTTTACTATAGTGCATGCGTTAAAGTCATGTTCCTGTGCCTCATATCCAAAGCAAAGTTTTGTTGATTTTGTAACCTACATAAGTTCTTGTCTTTCAGTTGCAGGATGGTTTTCCTTGCCTTATCCAAGTCTTGTGTCTCTTTGAAATACAAAATAATGAACTATTTGTTTTGTTTAAGTTGGTTCAGAAAAAAGTGGCAAGCCTATGTATTCATCTATTTGATAATTTCTTTCAATTCTTTTGCTGATGTTCCTTGTGGGAGGTTGACAAGTGTTGTACTATATTGATTCTTTTTTTTCTTGATAATCCGAGTCTTGACCATTGGATATACTCTTATACAATAGTTATTCTTATAGAAAGCCCATGCTCTGGCCTGTTTTTCGAACACTGTCTCTGAGCTGAATTGTACAATTTCTGATTGGACCATACCAGCTGGTTGAAGCAAAATATGTTATATGACTGTTTTATCCTCAAATAAACTGGCTATATCTCTTTTTGTAAAATGGTTAGGGATGTTCCAGAGCCTGATGGATCAGGCTCTACTTTCAGGTATGCTGATCTGTGATGCTAATCTAAATTTAGTAATTTCATTGTTGATGATCTTGATCTTGCATGCCTCTAGGACCTCATGGTAATTGCTGAATAGTGCTGTGATCATCTGTAAGCCTGTTGGTTCCTCTGTGCATACATGCTTCAGGGTTACCAGATGTCCCAGCTTGCTTTGGATAAAGTCGATTTTTTCATGTGTTAAGTTTCCTGGTACTTCCTTCAGATCTATGAAGACTTTGCCTAGGCAGAACATGTTGTTGAGTCTTTGAGAGTGTATTTATCTTATTGTGAAGTTCTAGGCCTTTGTTCCTTCTCGTAGCTGTATTTATTGTTGACGATGTTTTCCTAGTTCTTCATGATCTCTCCCTCCTTCTTGTCTACTGTTGTTGTTATTGATGCTACTGTCATGGGTGATAGTGTTCTTGATTTTGTGTTTATCTCCTCTATTGTGTTCATGGTTTCAGTGATATTCTTCTTAGAATTTGTAGTGTTGTCACGTTTCACATTCTCAAGCTTCATGCTTTCTTCTTGGTCTTGGGTAAGGTCCTGCATATCTTGGATGATTTCAATTGCTTCTCTTTCTTAACCACTGTTTTACTTCTCTTGGTATTGGTGAACGGGTTGAATTTGTTTGATAGTTTGGTCTTCAAGAATGGTTTTGCAATTTTTCCACTTCCAGTAATAATTCTCTTGCTGATATAGTTCACAGTTGTATCTTTGACTCTGGAAGATCTTCTGGATATGTTCATTATAGGGGCTCTTTAAGAGTATTAGGTTTTTTCTTGTGCACTTTGGGTTGTTACCATAAAATGAAATTTTCATGAATTTTGTTAGGAGTGGAAAAGAGTTTTTTTTTGTCAAGAGTTACAACTATACTTTGTTAAGTAAACCTTAATATATAATAACTAAAAAAGTCAAAAAATATTTTTATTATTAATAACAATAAATTTTCAAAAGAAAAAAAATTGATTGTGAAATATTTAAGATCTTTACATCATTAAATCAAATTTTATAAAAATATATTATTATAAAAATATTTAATAGCTATTTTAGTTTTCTTAAAAACTTATATTTACATTTTTTAAAAAATTAATCTAATTCTGTTTGATTCTAAATTTTTGAATAATATAATATTTATTAATTATAATTAATTAATATAAAATACATTGGTTTTTCTACAATAGTAAACTATTAAAAACAATATTTATAGTAGAAAAATATTAATTCAATCTATAAATAAATTAAAAATTATTTCCAAAGTTATATTTAAAATTAAGTTAACTAAGATAAATAAATTAAGAAAATAATTTATTATGGTTATTATAATTTAAAAAATAATTTATTTAGAAAATAAAAAAGATTTATTATTAAAAATAAAATTTAATTATAAATTAATTCTTTTTTTTCTTCTGTCAAGCTAGTTATACAGTGTATACTTTATTAAAAATTTTATAAACTTTACATATTAATATAATACTAAAGCTAAATCTCTAATCAACTCACTTATCTTGACTAATATTACTCTAAGTATAACTTCAGAAGTAATTTACACTCTATTAATAGTTAAGGTAAATACTCTTTCAACTATTAATATTATTGCCTATAGATTATCATTGCAGATAACTTTATGAAACTTTGACAGAGATCAAAACCCAATCAATTTATTTCATATTTAATTCTTTTTGTTAAGATTTGCTTTAAATTCTTGTTATTCAATCTTTTTTCTTCAGGAATCAATGGTTTCTTGACCTTAATCATGATCTTTTGAACATTTAGACCTGATCTTTTTACTTTATTTTTTTTATTAATTTCTTGTAATTATTTCTATTCAATTATTTTTATATATTTTTTATTCCATATCTTCTTCTAAATATGATTACAAATCTTCTTCTATATTTTTGTAATTTACCTATAAGCTTTTTGTCCTATTCTTTTATTGTAACATTTGAGATCAGCATTGTAATAATCTAGTTACTTCTTATAAGTTTCATATAAAAGCTTAGTAACTCATAATCACTTTTATAGACTTTTTCTATAAGTATAATAATTGGATTGCCTAGTTTTTTCCTCTAATCTCTATTATTTGTAATTAGTTATATATATATTTTTTATTCCTTTTACTTATACTTCTTTTAATTGTTTTTTATATGCTAGATATTCTAATAAGTGATTCACTATTTCTGCATGTTTGTTGCATTCTATATACAGTATATCATCTATTTGTAAAGATTTGATCTTATCATTGCTAGTTTTGTCAAAGTCAGTAATTTATTATTTGCTAATTTCACAAAAAAACTTTTTTTTATGAAAGTCTTTAAAAAAAGTATTCCATGTATGCCCATTCTTTATTCTATTTTATATAAGGTTTCATATATATTTATGCTAATCTTGTATTTACTAGTTTTATTTTTCCTGAGTTCTATTCTATTGTGTCTATTGATAGGCTATTATCTTACTATTTACTTTTTTGATAAATTGCCTTATTGGAGTTTTCAGTATTATACTTTGTCATTTAATTTCTATAATGATTTTGAATAATGTGAGATCTTTCTATTCTATTATAGAAAGTTGAAAGGTTCCTTTGACTATAGTATCTGCTTCTTTATTGCATCTATAACTGAAGTGGACCTTAATCTTGATTAGCTCTAAGTTCAAAATATTTTTTTTTCACAAGATCTAGTATTTGTATCTATAGAGACTAGTTTTTCAATTTAAATCACCTTTTAAATATCTTTCTGGAATCTTTTTCCTTCAGTTTCTTCTATTTCGAAATATAGGTTTAATTGTCTGTATAGATCTTAACTTTATTTTTAATAAAAACAACTAGCAATATAATAATTATTACTATCACTTTTGCCCTTATTGATAATGGCCAGTTTTTTACTTCTGTTTGAAATTTGCTTTCTCTTTTTGTTTCTTCTATTTAAATTCATGATACTTCCATTTTTATTTTTTCACTTCCATAATTTACCAGTGATTTATTAGAATAGACAGTTATTACTTTATTTGACTTTTGATTTCATTGAAATATTTCTATTAAGTGAAACTAGTATATACTTTTTTTTATATTATCTCTAATAATTTTTACTTCCAACTTTTTATTTCTATAATACTACTTTGGTAGTTTGAATTTGTTCTTGATCCTCTTTTATCACATTAAATTATTTCTTTTTCTATAGTTGTCTTGTTTCTTGGTATCTTTAGTACCTGAACTCTTCTGATAGATTTTCTAGTATTAAGATATAGAACTATATATACTCCATCCCTTTTTTCTGTTATTATACAATGGTTATTTTTCTTAATACCTTCTAGAAACTCAAAGCATTTTATTATGCTGGTTGCTTGTTAATATTTTTCAACTACTAGTTAAAGTATTCTATTTTTATATTATCAATTATACTTTCTCTCATTAGTTTTTCCTAGATAACTTGATCTTTTTTGTTTCTTATAACAATTCACAACTTTGTTATTTGTTATGATTATATTTTATTATAGGATATTTTGATTTCCATTTTGTTCAATCCACCATTCAAGATCTGGTGAGCTATTTTATTTCCTCTTTTTGTATAGTCTTGACTATTGATAAATACTATTCAGAAACTAATCTCTTACTTATATTCTATATAAGTTATAATATTCTCTAGTTTCATATTTCTTTAGTATTGTCAAAGGTCATATGGGTAATATGATTTACGTATAATGATTTAGAACCTAAAAACTTGAAGATTTGGTATGAAAGATTGAGTATCACGAGATAAAAAAACTATGGATTGAGGCCCAAATTCTGATAAGGGAACTATATATATCTAATAAAGTATAGAAAGTTTAGCAAAGTTTAAAGTTAGCATAGCCTATTGTATAGTAGATAACCTATTATTAGCTAGAAAAGCATAAATAGTCTATTAATATAAGCTGAGAAGGCAGTGCTAAATGTGTTAAGACAATCCTCATTATAAATAGAGATAATAATTAGTATTATACAAAAGAAACAAAACATAAATAAAGAGATACTTATCCTTGGTCAAGTCAATTACCATGTCTCTACGTTTCCTAAATATTCTTTACAGAAGATATTTTTTTCTTTAGTATCAGTTGTAAATATTATTAGTTATTTGGATTATATAAGATACTATAGATTAGTAATAGACTTATTGAATTAGCTTATATCAGTATTTACATTAATTAGTTGATTTATATATATTAAACTATTGTTTTTCAGTAAAAATATGGCTTTTTTATATTTGTCTGATGTAAGATATTTACTAATTGGACTATTTCTTTTATTCTATTCAAATATGTCATACTTTTTTTTTTTTTTTTTAAACTGCAACTGGTATTAGATGCGAGCTGTTTATTGATAATTAAATCTTAAGTTTTACATCAATCATCTCATACATATACATGTAGATTAATAATAATCTATCACGGCTTGTCCTAGGCAGACCTGCTTGAAATCCCCCTGTAGGTAAGCACGCCTGACTAGGGGCTGGATGATTGATAACAGTCATCAACGATAATGTTGTATAGTTAGCTAATTCTGTTAATAAAGGATTACACTACTATGTTAACTTATATACTAGTGTCAAATCCTCAAGGATTAATTTAATTATCCAGATACCCTGATACTTTTCACTTGAACCTCAGAAGGGATTTCAATCTTCTTTGTCACCACCTGTGGTATTACAGACAAGTCCTGTTCGACAGGCCCTTCATTTAAGCAAGCACTGGATTGGGATATTCCAAGTTAGGGTAGTTAGATTCCAGATTCTGCTGGTACAGTTTGGGATAAGAAATGTTCAGACGATTGCTGCAGTCCTAAAAGTGAGGTTCTAGAGTCTGCTGATACAGTTTGGGGTTAGTGTTGTGTTCAGATAATTACCGCAGTCCTAAAAGTGAGGTTCTGAGGTTTTTTTCCTATCTAGTTCAGGAAAGGTTAGGTCGGGTGTAGTTCATGTAATCAGACCAGAGGTCTTTCTTTATGCATCCTCGCGGTAGATCCTTTTCAGCCCGGCGATCAATAGGGAGGCCAGAAGTCCCATTCTCGTGCAACCTGATTATTTTTCTCATATGGTCTTTGTGTGGTATTGAACTCTGGACCTTGTGATTGCGACCTGGGAGTACTACCACTGTGCTATAGACCCACAGATTATTCAAATATATCATACTATTTTCAACTTTGAAAAGTTATATCTATATCCTAGCTAACTTTAATACTAGAAGTATTAAGTTACCTCTATCTGATAAGTAATATAAGAAATTTCAAATAAATAGATTATTATGTTCCCTATGTTTGAATCATATTTGTTTGAGTCTAATAAATTTGATAATTCCTACTGATACTTAATTATTGAATCTATTGCATAATTTTGTTATCTAACTTTCTTGTTGTAATATTTAAATAATTTTAAGTTGTGAATTTTTGAATGATATAAAACACTATTTAGTATCGATCTACTGAGAACAATTTTATTTTTGCAGAGCTTTCTATATGCTATTACTAAGATGTTGTATATTTTTTAAGGCAGTATAATATATTGTATTCATAACTCAATTCTTAGTATTAGGACTTTATTCAATATATAAAACATTTGTTTGTTTGTCACCTTTTTATTTTTAGAGCTTTGGTAACTACATTGATTTCTCTCAATACTCTTTCCTTAAGTTCAATTGTAATCTTTTGATTGCCTGTCCAGATTCCTAAAAACTTTGCTTACTTGGTTTCATCTAGTTATTTGATTATTTCTTTATTGATACCTGCTTAAACTTCTATCAAATATTAATTGGAATTATTAATAGTAATTAGTATTGATTTGTTATTATTAATTTATGAGTTATTTACTTTATAAAAAATTCTTGCTTTTTTTTAGAATTTTTTCCATATCTTTTTTGAATCTAGTAATCCATATAGTATTATTCATAAAGGCAATAGCTACATATCGAGACTCAAGTTTTCTTGTATTATTTTTTATTAAATCTGGATTCCAAAAAACTTCATTTTGTATTCTCATTCTTTATTGTTATAAATTTTGAATAGGAGAGAGTCATAAAATATTCTTCATATCAGAAGAAAAATGGTTTCCCTTTGATTGATTTCATTCCCTACTATTATTGGACTTGTTAAGTTGTTTTTATAAATAACTATAAACTTACTATTTTGAAATAGATTCATTACTAATTAATGAAACCAGCTGCAATTTTAATTCTTTTTATTACCTTTTTAATATATTTATGCTAATAATATTATATATCTTAGCTATATCTTAAAAAAGTATCCAAAGTTCCTTTTTACTTTTTCATATATCTTTATAAATATTGTTCAAGATTTGACTAGGTTCAGTTGTATTTTTACCAAAAAGTTCTGCACAGTTGTAATCTTTGATAATATTATTCATCTTATAAATATTTTCTAATATGTTAGTGAAAATTTTTTAAAGTACTTTCTTGTTACTACTAGTAAAACTATGGGTCTTGTGTTTGTTAGGTTATATTCTTATGGTTTTAGCTTTGCAATAGATAGATATAGCTATGTTTCTATTGCATTGGAATTATTTTTTATTTTAAAAAGTTGTTAAATACTGTATTTTTCTCAAATATTGTTTTCCTTTAGATCCTAATCTCTTCAACATTTCATAGTGATCTGTAATTAGCATGATGCTTTATTGTTAGGAAGTATTATAGCACTTTACTTAATTTCTCTTATAAGATTGACTTTAAGAGATCTTTATACTATATCTATTTGATGTAGTCTTTTGCTTGTATTCTGCTTTCCAATTACTTGTTAAATTGTTAAAATCTATATTTCACTTTTTGAAAATATCTTAATAGTATATTTATATTTCTTCTTTTACTTTTTTTTTCTTGATTATTATATATTCAGATTAATTTTTCTTTATTTTGATTATATCCAACACTATTTTAACTCTTTTTTTATCTATTAAAAAGTTTACCATTTATTTTTTATTGGTTCTCAGGTTTAATATCTTTGTTTAAGGGCTAATTTAATTTTATTCCTTGCCTTTTTTCCTTTCAACTTCTGATATATTAGCTTGAAATCTTCTATTATATTTTGAATATTATTTTTTAATAATATCCAGTGAATATTAGAGATACTGTGCTAGATGCAATGGTTTTCTATTTAATGATTAGGCTTATATACTTTATGTTTGTCAATAGCTGTACTTAATATCTGGAAACTACTAATATTTTTTGTAGTTATGGCTTTTTGTATAGTGTATTATCAGTTGTAGAGATCTTCTATACTTGATAAATTCTGGACTGTATTTATAGTATTATGTTTTAATTGAAGCAAATTTATTTCTTACTAGCTTGTTATAAGCTGCTTTGCTTATTTGTTCTTCAAACACTTCCCAGATATTGCTAACCCAGCTTTTCTTTTCACTATTTTCAAACTCTATTTATAATAGTGGCTCTAGTTTTATATTAACCTTATATACTATATTAATATTGAATACTTATTACTGTTTTGATATTGATTCCTTTATATCAATTTTTTGACAGCCTTTGTTCCAGTTATTTCTGCTATATTTCTTTTGAAAAGATCTATATCATATAATATTATTATGAATATAATATGATCACTATCTATAATTTTTTTCATATATATAAATTTTGATTCTCTCTTTCCTGTTCACCTGTGGCGCAGAAAACCCAGGTAACAAAATGCTAAAGAGAAAAAAGACATGGAGAGATCAAAAAGACAACAATACTCCACTAGCAGGCCAAACTACAATATAGACAAGATATCCAAGGGAAAGGTTACCCTTATTGAAAAGAACAAGGAACAGACATCTGAAAAAAAACACATAGCAGCAACACAAAGTAAAAATGAAAACAAGAAACAATCCTCTCCTCCCAAAAATACCCTTGCCCCTGAACAGAACCACATAAACAACATTAAAACAGCAATAAACAGCAATGGAAACAGCAGCAGCAACTTCAGCTCATGGAGTAAGCAAGTTGAATGAGAACAACTTCAAACATCAGCAGACATAGAACATGTAGATACCAACATAGAACCCCAGGTATAGTACACAACAAGGCTTGATAACTTTGACATTGACATGGATCTCAACAAGGAACCCTCGGAAGCCAAAAATAACTGGCAAATTGCTGGCAACAGCAAGGGCAAAAACAGAAAACCACTGACGTACATTTCCGGTACAAGACCATGACCCAGGTCACCTTTCAACCCCAGACTCAAATATGGATGGGAAAGAATCAAGTTGGGAGTGAAAGCTTCACTAATTCCTAGTGAAACAACTCACAAGAAGATACTTTATATTACGAAAGCCCTGAACTTCCCAGAAGGCCTCCTCATAATCCAGAATAAATGCTACAAAGACAAAGACTACATCATTACCATTTTCAGAGATCAACAAGCAGCAGATGATGCAACAATCTTATCTTACCAAATACAGACAATCTCCACTTATCACACATGAAAAAAACTATACATAGGCTTTAATAAGGAATGCAGCATCAGGATATAGGACATTTCCCTGAACACAAGGCTCATAGATGTACAACAAACCTTTGCCAAATTTGGGCAAATTAACAATATAAATATGACAACCAGAAACATGTGACAATCTGTAACAATCATATTTATGAATAGAGAAGATAAACTTAAACTCTGGGATTAATGGAGTACACTAATTAAAGCACACTCTATAAGAATTTTTGATGCAGAATGGAACCTCAAACAAATGAAAAACCAGGGCAATCACTTCCTTAAACTTATAAATCTCCCACCTAATACAAACCTTTTGATCTCAAACTCATCTGTCAAGAAATAGGGACTAAAACCTGCTATATTCCTCGCCTATTATCATACAAACCCAGAAAGTATGCAGTCCTCAGTTTTGAGAATAAAGCCAACCTCCAACAAGCCCTCACCAAAACCTTCACACTAGGTAAAACAATTCTTGAATGCAGATCAATCGACACCAAACTTTGCACCATCTGCGATAGCCCTCAACACCTTGTCGCAAACTATGTTATTAAAGAAAGAAGAAAGCAATGAAAAGAATTCAATCAAGAACAAACTAAAAAGTTTGGAAAATTGTATCAACATTACAGACCAGCCAACTCAGCACCTATTCACTGATTGACAAACCCACCTGTTAAGAGAACCACAACCATTTCAGGAACATATGCTTCAGCTGTAAAAATCAAACACCCACAACAACAATAGAGATACTGCAGAATAATAGGAATATACTTGCCAGCAAGTCTAGGATATAAAAGAAACAAAGTACAGGCCCAGATCACCTCATGAATAAAACAGCACAATTATGACAACTGATATTTCATTGTAGGGGGAGACTTCAACTCCGTCCCATTACCTAAGCTTAATAAAATCTCCAGCAACCACAAGATAATAAAAAATTCAATCAACCCCTTCTTCCAAAAACTAGAAGAGCTTAGCCTTTTTGACACCTTTTGTTATCACAATCCTCACGTCAAGGAATACACTTGGTCAAAAACTTCTGTAGCATATAGCAGTGCTAGCTGAATAGACATGATTTGATGCAGCTCCAGACCTACCTGGTGCTCTATCGACTTATATATTATAGACAACACCGCTATTTCCACAGATCATAAAATGCAAATTACGTACTTAGAAACAGGGAAACTGAAGGACACGGAAAAGCATCTCCATTATCCACACAACAACATATGATATGACTGGTAGGAAACATCAGAGGAACAATGGAAAGCCTTCACGGAATACTTAGACTTCCACAAAGAAACTTTACAAACACATATCTCACAACTCGAACCAAACATTGACCAGATCTGGAACACCATTTGGGACATAATTCTTAAAGCTACCAGTAAACATATCCAAAGGTATAAGGAAAAACAAAAAAATCAAAGTAAAAAAACAAAATAAAGGAAATCCATACTTTTACTACAACTAAATGAATATAGAAGACAACTGTCACTTCATGAGAAACAATCAACTAGGTATGATCCTAACAGGTACAATGTCTTTCAACAAGCTATATCACAAAAAATCCCCCTTCTTACCTGACATCCTCACTAAAACACAAATGATGTCATATCAGAAATTGACATACTAATCATAATCGAAAGACTCGTCTGGAAAAAAGCCATCAAGAATAAAATAGTCACCAACATTAAAAAATGGAAGGCACTATGAACCAGTTGGTTCAACCAGAATAAGAAACGAATGATCAACTATATCCTAGGACAACCCAAAAAAAGTATAATCACCAGTAGATTAATCGACAGCATATCTGTTGAGAAATGACTCATTACAAATCCCACAGAAATTAAGAAGGAAATCCAATTACACTTCTGACAATGAACTAAACATAGACAAATCCATAAACAGAAAGGAACTATCTGACAACAGGAATACAAACCCAAGCCAAACATCAATTCAATCTGGTACAAAGAGACCTTGGCTCTCTTCTTACTACCTGAATTGCTTGAAAATCTCAAGAAGACTAGTAACAAATCTGCTCCAGACCCATCACAAATACCCTATACAGCATATAAACACATGAGCAAGGACTTCCTCAAAATTTTCACCTCTTTCTTTAATATCCTCTTAAATAAAAAGTCAGTCCCAAAAGAATGGAAGGTTGGTACCATATATCCAATCCCAAAATCCAAGGAGTGGTAACATGATATTAATATTACATGTCCTATAACTTTACTCGAATCAATTAGAAAAATATTAACAAAAATTATCACAAATTGCCTAGCCAAAGTTTTAATGAAATACCCCATTCTATCTCCCCATAATTGGGTGGCACTTCCTGACTATAGTACCAGAGAACCAATATTAATTATCAACCAAATCCTAGAGAATGCTAGAAATACACACAAGCCCTGCTACATGCTATTCCAGGATATGATTAAAGTGTATGACACTGTAAATATAGAAAGGCTGGCAACAGCAATGCACCGCATAAAAATTCTACCTCAAATTATAAATTGATCAGTAACTGCTTCCAGAACAGACAGAATATAGTTATCATGTATTTTGGCAATATTGACCCATATCCAGTCGAGAAAGAAATTGACCAGGGTGATACTATATCTCCATTCTTGTGGCATATATACTATGACCCACTAATCAACACAATCAGTAATATAAGAGGTTACCAGCTACAATATCATAAATCTATGCAAAGTAACCTCATGCTTCCAGATATCAATCTTGCAATTACAGCATACATGGATGACACTACTTTTATAACACAAAACAAAGATGACCTCCTTGCCATAATTAATATTAGCACTTCCTTCTATAACCTCAATAATATTACTGTCAATCCCACAAATCAGAATTACTTATACTGAATGCACCATAAGAAAACATAGAAGTCAATGGTTACAGTATTATACCAGCCAAGCCCACATCGGCCATAAGGGTTCTAGATATCTGGCATGAAGCAAAAGCTAAGAAAAAACATCAATGAAAGCTGATTATATCAAAAACAACATTACTCTATAATACCTTAGCCAGGAAACAAATCACGGACAAAATGCATCACTATATTACCAATCAAGTTATATTCCTCACAATAGAATACCTATTCCAAGACCTAGTCCTTACACAGACAGAATGTCAGAAAATTGACAAAAAAATCAAAAAAGCTTTCAAATGAAGAGTAGGACTAGCCCTCTCAGCATCCAACACTATGATACATATGGATAATCTCTATGTTATCATGGAGATGCAAATACGACAATTACAGAAACATGCTAGTAATTTACAACAAATTTATATGAGCTCAATCCCAGCTGGCAACATTATATAGAGTAGTATACAGGAACTACAATGGCTCACCTGGCAGAAGGAAGACATACTCACAAAATGCTCACAAATTTTCAGACCAACTACTAACTTTTTGCAAGAGTGTCTACACAATATCCAGAAACATCACATCAATATAGACTGAACTATAACAAATGACCCCAACAATCATAATCTTCACCCTATAGAAGACTATGTTGAGCATGACACGGTACTCCAAATATAGAACAGCCCTGAGAACACTTAAACTATTTTGGATTGAACAACTCCTCAGTTCTTACATAATCAGACCCCTAGAATGGCAACAAGTTAGTGCCCTTCACAACAAAACAAATAAAAGGAAAGAACTTACATGGTTCCCATATCTTCAACAACAAATCATTCTTTCTATCTGCTCTAACCTCAATACACTAATGCTGAATCCCTTAATATAAATTGAAGCTTTCAATCAAGAACATACCTGACAAACATGATACACTACATAATATAAAAAACAGCAAATACTGGAAAAATGAATTAGTGACAAACATGACACAATCAAAATCAGACACTATAACCTAACAGGTGCATCACCCTAACAGCCTGTCAAGGATGTAGTATATCTAATATATCAGACAACAGAGGAGATATCTGCTATATAGAAATCCCCAAAGATACCTCCCTCAAAATACCAGTTTGCAATATTACCAAGTCAAGTAATTCCTATGACACTTCAAGAAAAAATCATCTACAAATCTCCCCAGATAGCATTACATGGTTCCACAAAGAACCTAATCAAATTTTCGATAGTATAGAGATTGACAATACTCCACACACTCTCCAAGATCTCTTTCAAGTGATCAAGCTTACAAATACCCACAAACAACACCTTATTGATATCTACAAATGCATTAAAGAACTCAACAATATTCACATATACATAGACAGAGCCTACAATCCAGCTAGAAACTCAAATGTATATGGCATTGGCATAAATATCACTCATAACCTAAACAGCATTGCAAAGGTGTGTATACAAATAACTGGACAGATATCTACATATTAAGCAGAAATAATGATCGCAACTATAGCCATAGCTCTAGGCAAACCCAGATCACTTATTACAGTTAAAACAGACCACCTTTTCCTCATAAGTGAATACAACTTCTATATAGAAGACAACACAAAGAAAATTAAAGAACTGCGATTAATCAGTAATCTTTGCACTATAGCAGGGCACCATTAAACTCTTATTCAATGGATCAAAACAAATAAAAAAGAACATCCAGATAACTATTCTTTTATTATAGCAGATAGAATCGCCAAATAACATATCACAAATAACACAGCAGATATCCAAGAGTAACTCAGTAACACTATCCTCTATACAAACATTCTCACTTTCCACTACCAAAACCAAACTGAACTCACCTCACCTATCAGAAAAGCCATCAAGAGTATACGACAAGCTTAGCTGACTTACAGGTGAATTACTTATAACAGAAACAATAATCTCTCACAACAACAGGCAACAGACATTAACTGAAAAGAATTAATACAGAAACTCCACCCCTTTAAGCTGGCAAGTGGAAACATAGACATCTGAGATCAATTACAAAGGAGCTTCACAATAAAACTGTAGAATAAAGAACTCCTCACTATGGACAAGCTACATATCAGAAGGCCAGACCTATACAAATGCAATACTTGTTTTGCCTGTCCCCAAGTTGAAGATAACTCACACCCCTTTAAATGTTTCTCACATAGAATCAATATCAAAAAGTAATTCTTGATACCATATATCGGAAAATAACTGCAAGACTGGAGAAAACTATCGAATGTAATATCTGCCAGGAACTCATATAAGTCATCACACAAAATAATATGTGGAACAGACTCATGTTGGGAGGGATCAGTAAAAATATCATCAAGACCATCAGCAAATATATTAAAACTAACCGAATATCAGAAACCATCAAAAGCATCCTAAACGGTGTCAGATTCTGAACATACAACATATGGTTAGATAGATGTGACTGTTTTCATCGATGGGAGAAACAATAGGGCATCACTACAAATAGCAAGTGAAAAAATCAAAAATGACTAACAAAGAACACTAACAATATATGATATGATACCTTCAATTCAAAAGAAGACCTCATCGAATTAATAAATAATATTTTCAAGGGAATCCATAGCATTTACGAGATATATAAGGAATATGCTAACAGCATCTAGACATGTTAGTCCCTATAAAGAATAATATGTCACAAGGGTTCAAAAGTCCAAGTCCCACCGTAATTAGTGGTGAGGGTCCTTTAAACCAGGTAACAATTGGTTTTTTATACAATAGACACATGAGAAAAATGTCTATGCTATTGTTTGTATAGAACCAAGTAATATGTATTTGTATAAAACCTCAATAAAATAAGCTATGTTACATGTTAAAAAAAAAAAGTTATATATTTTATTCTCTCTTAATTTTTAGTTAACACTTGATCTAAAACTATTTTGAATCTTTTTCAATTTAATATTGAGTTAACTTTTGCTTTTAGCTTGTTTTAAAATCCTTATATCTATTTTTTAGAGTCTTTTATTGATACTTAATTAGTTAAATCACTTTATCAAATATAGTATATGACAAAATTTATTATAGACTAGATAGCTCAAGAAGCCTAGAAGGTCCAAGTGATCTAAGTAGTCTATTTTTACAAGCATTGTCGTGAGTTAACCTAGCAAGTCTGTCACTAATCTATAGATCTTGTGTAATCCAGATGACTCTCAATACTCACAAATGATACAAAGAAGTGAACACCTTCTATAAAGAACACTTAGGGAAGGCAGAGGCATTTTGATTGACTTGGTCAAAAGTAAGTGTTTCTTTATTGTGTTCTGTTTCTTTGATATATCACTAACTCTTATTTCTATTCTCAATGAGAGCTGTTTTCCTAATACCTTTAGCTCTGCCTTCTCGGCATACATTGATAAGCTATTTATACTTTTCTAACTAACAATGGCTATCTACTTTATAATCAATTATACTAACCCTAAGTTTTACTAAACTTTTCATACTTTTTTAGATACATATAGTTCACTTATTAGCACCCAAGCCTTATTTATAGTTTCTTATCTTGTGACACCTGATCTTTTATACCAGACTTTCAGGTTTTTAGATTCTAGATCATTATGCATAAATCACGTCACCCACATGATCCATAATAGCATATAAGCAGTTATAATTTGCTCAAAAGTAAAATAGATTTGTAAATAACTTCATTTGACTTTGAAAGTTTGAGTATAACTTCATTTGACTTTGAAAATTTAGATAAAACTTTATTTGATTCCTTGAAGATTGAAAATTTTCTCTTGACTTTAAGACTAAAGAAATTGTTTTATTTTTCTTGATTTATTAATAAACTTAGGTTCTAAGCAAACCATATTTCTTATAAAACACAGTGTAATACTGTTTAAAGGATTTTTGATAAATTTATTCTTTAATATTTCTTTAATTATCATAAATTACTTCTTTAATTTTTTCTTTATAAATTGTCTTTTTAAAAGCAATTCCACTTGAATACACTAATCAAATATAAATTTGATCACAGTATTAATATTAATTCCTAAAGTATCTATATAAAGATAAAAAATCTTAAAGAAGTCAAGATATTTCAAAACAAGAGATAAGGTTAAAAGTTACTTCAAGATTTCAATACTTGTTGGTAATTATCTATTTATTCAAAGGAAATATTTTTTTTCAAGAGAGTATTTAAAAAACAGACAATAAAAAAAAGTTTTTGATAAACTTCCTATAATAAGAAACAAGTTCAAGAAATTCTCTCAGTTGCCTAATAGTAATGGATCTTGGGAATTTTTTGACATTCACAATTTTATTATTATCAGATTAGATTCTTTTATAGTTAATTATATAATTAAGTAATTTTATTTGCAAAAAAGAAATAACATTTTCAAAATTTAGTATTAGAAAGGCTTTCCTAAAAATATTCAAAATAATAAAAACATGTTAATAGTAGAGTTCAAAGGTGATAGAAAAGATAATAATATTATTAAAATAGATTTCAAGAAATTTGTCATAATAAAGAACCTATGCTTTGTTTATTAGTTATTGAAAGTTGTGAAAGTATTGTAAAAATTAAAAAGTGTAACATTAAATTTATATAGACTATATTTTATTATGAATACTATTTTGTGTTTGTTCCTATTACTTATTGCAACTTGCCAATATCTACTTGTTAGATTAAGATAGGTAAACCATTGAGTACTATTAAAGATTTTCAAAAGATCATTTACAATTAATATGAAATAAACATTTTTTTAATAACTATATTGAGTCTTCTATGATTAATATAAAAGTACTACTTATTATTTTTCTTGGTTACTATAACAATAAAAGAAAATTAGAAGCTAGAGATAAAATTAATAATTCCTTGCTGCAACATTTTTTCAATTTTTTTTTAATAAATTTCTGTTAATTAGGTAAGATTTTATATGGTTATTATTTAATTGAAGTAATATTTCCAATATTAATACTATAGGTAATTATAGTAGTTCTTATCAGATTACTTGTGTAACCTTTCGTGAAGATATGATCAATAAAGGCATCTTTGTTGTAAAATAGGATTTGTTGAACTTTAATCTATTGTTTTTTAATTATGATCTTGATAGATAGATAGTTTAGGAGTAGACTTCTCAGGTTCAAGTTAGTCAAAGAAAAAAAAGATCGTATTTTATTCTCAAATTCAAGAACAAGATTATATATATAGGTCTTCTATTTTTCAAGATCATTTTCAAATTTATATTCAATTTTATTTATAAGTTCATTCTCATTATTTATTTAATTATTATTATTTTATAGAAGATATAAAAAAATATTAATATAGTAGGTGATTCCTATAATAATATTTTTGTCCTTATAAGTAATTTAAAAAGTATAATTCTCAAAGTTTCAATTTGTCTTCATATAATTCAATCAATTAATTCCTAAGATCTCTTTATATAACTTAATTACTTGCAATATTACTAATATACTGTAATTAAATCTTGGATAAATATTTTTAGAGAAGTTATTTGTTTAAGAGTCTTGTCTTATATACTATTAATAATAATTATTAGTTTTCACAATTTTGATCTGAATCCGATTGATCCGTGAATCAGATACGAATCAAATCGGATCAAATTTCAAAATTTTTAATTTGATTGAATTCGAATCGAATCAAATTTTAAATTTATAAAATTATCAGATTCAAATCAAATTCGGATCAAATCCAATCGGATTCAAATCGGATTCGAATCAAATCTAATATAATACAAATCAAATATGCACCAGCCCATCAGTCCATATAAATTGTTATATAACTACTTAATTTTATTTAAACGAACTGTCTAGGAAATTAAAATCGAACATTCTAGGAAATTAAAATAGTTTTTTTTTAAAAAAAACAATATAAAAAGCAAGCTAAAAAAAATTCACTACTTTGTCCTTCTTGATAATTTTTTAACATTTCTTTGCAATATTGTAGTTTTGCTGCTTAATTACTTTTATTGTATCTTTTGCTTTACTAATTTATTTCTTTTAAAAATGAAATTTGAAAACTCATTTGATGACATACAAATTGCATATTATAAAAGTAGCAATTTAACTAGCTATGACAATATCAATATTGAAAATGCTAATACAAGCAATCTATCGGAATCGGTCTCAATTACTTCAACAATTTCTAGAAGTAAAGTATGGGAACACTTACAAAAAGTGCAAATTTTAAAGAGGACAGAAAGGCTACTTGTAAATATTGCAGGGTGATATATATTTGTAGTGGAGGCAATACTTCTAATCTAATGAAATATCTTGAAAAAACCTATCCGACAAAATTAAATATAATAACTGGTAATACTGAAATTGCAAATTTTTTTAAAACAAAGGTAATTTCAAATAATTTTTAAATTTTAAAAAAAAAACCATTAATTTTTTGTATTTATATATAGTGAACATACGACTCAACTAAAATGAAAAAAAACCTTGTTCAATGGATCATTATCAATCAGCAACCTTTTATAGTTGTCCAAGAACCAGCTTTCCTTGCTTTCGTACAAACATTAGCACCAGATACAAAAATACCATCGGCTACTTCTATTAAGACCTGTATAATGGACTTTTATTTAAATGATCAAGAAAAAATTCAAAAGATGTTGCAAGAAATAGAAAGCCAAATTTTATTTACACTTGATATTTGAACATCAGTTTCAATGAAAGCATTTTTAGGCATAACTGCTCATTTTATCAATAAATATTAGAGAATGCAGAGTATAATAATAGACTTTATACAGTTGTGGGGTATTTATTTGAGTGAAAGTATTAAAGAAGCATTTTTATCATATTTAAAGAAATTTATAATTCAGACGAAGGTAAATTTATATATATATTTAAAATAAATATAATATAAGACTAAAACAGTTTATTTAATTTTAAAAATTCAGACCTGTGGGTCAATAGCATAGTGGTAACACTCCCAGGTCATCAAGTATTGTTTCTAAGTTCAATATCACTGTGAGGCTCCTAAGCCTAGGTGATACAAGAAGATCTTATCCATTCCATAATGATGATCTAACCACCTCTGGTCAAGACCCCGTCCGATCCCGGGGTATCCAAAGATCACAAGATACTTCAGCCGGTTTTAGTGCTAAAGTTATCTCGTCACAAGATAGGTTCTTTCAAGCTTTTGTAGATAGGTTGAAGATCTGCATAATATAAAATCAAGGAAGCTAGCGGAGCCTAGGCATATTAGTTAGAAGAGGGTCTCTATCAAAATCGACATCTATCCAAGACTCTACGTGGTCACTCCATAGATAGGCTGTAATAGGTCATGTAAAAAGAGTGCTCCGGTGGGACAAGATGACATCTAAGACATCACATGGGTATTCTGTAGGCATACTGTAATAAATAATGTAAAAAGAATATTTGGCGGGACGCGATATAAAAGGGATCCTGTGTTACAGACCCTGGGCCTGTAGATATGAGAGTCAGGAAAGAGTAATACAGACATAGGTAGTGGAGTAGTAGGGCTTCTTCCGACAACAAGCCATGGGGTACACAAGGTGTTACAATCAGGTTTATGGATATAATGATGGGATAGACATAACTTGCATTTGGTTAGCATAAGTTTGATTATAGAATCATCCTGTAATTAGTAGCTATATCAATATATAAGGCTGTTCTATCAATTTCAATAAACTGGACTTCGTTATCCTTTAAAAAAAAAAAGAAGCCTATAAAATATTAAAAAAAAAGAAAATATATTCCAATGCTTAAAACAAAGTAAAAATAGATAGGATCATTTATAGGCAAAATTACAAAGTCTATAGAAAAGACAACAAAGTCTATAATTTATTAAAAAGTTCAAGTTAACTGGAAATTCACAATTAAACAAGAACTTTTTAAATTGATCAATAATCTATAAAAATTTTGTAAGAATATATATGATTGGAAACTATTTACTCCTCAAGAGGCAAATTATATTAAACCATAATTAAAAAAATAATTAAAATTATACAAACTTTAAAAAAAGCTTGCAAAAAAAAAAAAGTTTATATATTAAGAACTAAATATACAAGCTATTAGAAATTAGATATGAGAATCTTAAAAACAATTAAAAGAAAATGTCCAGTTCAATTTTTAATAGAAAAAGATCTAAAATCTTACTAGACTATATTTTGACTAAAAAATAAAATAATACTGACTATATACTGTAGCTACTAATTCTTAGACTATCAAGTAGACAGTTAAGTTCTATTATCAAAAGACTTTCAAAAAAAGAAACATAAACTTCAAAAATATGAATTTAGAATAAAAAAAAAAATATCAATCCAAATCATGAATAGATAAAAAATATTATTTGCAACTAATAAAAAAGATCTCATTAAAAGAACTAGAAGAAACACTATAAGACTACCCAAATAAAAAAGTCTTGAATCCTTACTTATTAACTATAAAATATTTAAGAACTTAGAATCAAAAAGAAAATATCTTCTTATTTAGTTTTCAATAAGATTATAGAAAAAAGATAGATTCTCAAGAAAGAAAAAAGTAATAATATTTATTTAATATTAAAGCTAAAATCTTAAAACTATAAATTAGACAATACAAGATCTATTATCTTATTAAAAACAATAAGACCTATGGGTCTGTGGTGCAGTGGTTAGCACTCCATAGGTCAGATCACAAGATGCAGGTTCAAATCCTCCAGGGGGCTAATGTGATTCCCCTGTCTGCAAGCAGGTAGAATCTGGCACATCATTCATTGGCCTAACCATATATAACTGATGTTTTTGTATATAGCTAGTGCAGATCAAGACGATTGGCAGCTTTCATTGATCCTTGCCAAAAATCAAGATCTCCATAATATAGGATGGTTTATACAAAGATTGTGATCAGGTCACTATCCAAAATTGAGTAGGATTATCTTTGCTAGGATCCTGTTACTACCTGTTGGTAACAAGAAGAGTAGATCCTTAAACTGGTTGCATGTCGCTGAGGAAGAACTGACTGTAGATCTTATCCGATTTCAAGACTTCAAGCATATGTCTATATCTTGACCCATAGACTTAACAATCGGGAGGCCTTGGTGAGAGAAGAAATCCATGGACCACTTCAAAGGATCAAAATCCAGATCCAGGATAAAGAAAATTTGATGGCCTAATAACTAGACTACTCTTAATAAAAATGATCTGGGAATAATTAAGAAGGAATCACACAGTTTTCTGATGAGGTAGTGCTTATATATAGTTAGTAAATATATAAAAGCTATTCATGTATATAGGTTACTAATATAAGCAGATATATGAGTACTTGTTAGTATATACATTGTCTAACTGT
>CAJVPT010000978.1:0-24299 GCA_910592055.1 Acaulospora colombiana
ACAATAATTTGTAAATACCTAGCATATATACAATAAAGACATGCCATGCTGACCTGACTGCAGGTTAAAAAAAAAAAAAATGTTAATGAAGTCATGCCATGCTAACATTCATCTTTGGTGGACTGCAGCAAGTCACAAGGTTCAAAAGATATTGAGTCTATAGTTTTTTTCCTATCATAAATATATTTTCTCACAATTAAATTTATATATATAAGAAGGTATTAATGAGTAAATAAAAACTACAGGCATGACATCACCAGCTTAAAAAAAAAAAAATAGGGGAGAAAACTCTATATACAACAAAAAAAGTACTGGTAGGAAAAGGAAGTTGTTTTTAGTAAGGAGTTATTTGAAAGTCATGCTATTACTACCACTTTTGTAACATCAGCTGGTTATACTTTAAGGGTTTTATTAGTTCAGGTCATAATGCCTCTTCTTCAGCTACTTTCAGTATAGCCATGTTGTGATTTCTTATCTCCCAGTTTCAGTTCTTTCTTTTGATTTCCATCTTATCCTATCAAGTATAGGACCTCTATCAATATTCTTTCAAGTGATAATAAGTCAGATATTGTGAGAAAAGTTCTAGGACATAGAGAAGAAGTAGCTCAATAATGCTGTCAGTGTTTCTTTCCTTAGGCTATATGAGTACAGGAAGGTGGGACCCATTATCTAATAACCTGTCCTTCTTTGCTATTGTGACAGTTCTATTCTAAAAAAGAAATTCTTGATATATCTGGCTTGTACTTTATTAGATTTAATAAATATAATACTGTTTTTCCTAGAGTACTAACATCTTGAGAGGTTAAGCCATGGTTCTTTTTTCTTTAGACTGCATATTGATATTTGTCCATCTTCTTATAGATTTCTCTATTTGTGAGCAGATGGATTTCCATACTTTGACTGCGGTGTTGCAGTCAGTGTAAATTGTAACTGTTGTATTTTGGGGGGCTGTATACAATGCAGTGAGAATAGCTAGTATTTCAGCTCTAGTTGCTGATGGCCATATGAATGCTCCTGCTGAGAACTGTTGGACTATTTTGTTTTTCTCTATTATGATCCAAGCTAAACTCAATGACTTCACTAACACTAATATTTATAGAAAAAAGTAAGGTAGATAAGTATCCATTCTGTAAAATGCTACTTATGCAATATTGGATACTTCTATATATAGGTGTCCATTGATACTTTGTGTAGTTCTATCCTATTGTTCTCTTATATTTGTAAATCTTTTTGTTCCTCTTGTGCATTCTCATTTCTTCTTTGATAAAATTCTTTGGGTTTTTTCTTATTCTATGATCAGGTCACACCTCAGCTTTCAGACTTCTTTTTTCTCTTTCCAAAAATGGTCTGTCACAACTTTCAAGGCTATCTTCACTACTTTTGCATCCCCTGTGACTTTTTCTACTACCTGTTTCATCTTGTGTATAATGACCCCCTAATAATATTCAACCATCCTATCTTGTTTAATTCTCTTGACTCTCTTGATACTAATGGGTTAAGGGGTTTTTTCAAATATCTTATATAGCTCCCCTTTGTTTATTGCCATTTGCTTTGGCTGTGCATTCTTCAGTGAGAAAGAATATATACTTTTCCCTCAATCTTGTTCTGTTTGGTCCACTAATAAATGGATATAGGTCTCTTTTTTCTTGTTTTTTACAAATAATGCATATGAGTTCTTTGTACAAGTGTGGTCTTTATATATTCAGTTTCGCTAATATTAAGTGTTCATTAAGTCATGTTTTTCAACAAAAAGCTTTGTCTTTATGGTCCTGCTGGTCTGTCTGGAGTGATATAATTTTGGATGGTATCAGTGTTTCTATAGTAAAGTTCCAGTCTATTTCCTTAGACTTCTATCCAGAGAGCCACTCCTATGTTCTTATCAGGGTTCTCCATTTACTTGCTCATTTAATCTTGAGAAGGGTTTTTTCTATCATCTTGAAGAGAAGGTTCATGAAAGATTGGTCCCATCTGAGTACTGTCATGTTGTTTATTGAGTGTAACTCCTGGAGTCTGATTATGTCCTTGGGATTATCTAATATTGTCATTGTGGTTAGCTTGTTTGCTACTTTGTTACTCTCATTCTCTGAATGTGCTTTTACTTTTGCTTACATTACCTCAGTACTCTGTATAGTCACAATTTCCAGAATAGTGTTGACCAGGTTTCTGTTTGAATTTTCTGTCTTCCAGTTCCCAGTTTTATTCTTTCTTTTGCTAGCTTTCTGGATTGCATTGATTATGCCTTGACTGTTTATGATTATTTCTATCTTCTTTCCTACACTTATTGTGTTGATTGCTATTAATATCACTGTTAGTTCTGCTCTGGTAGAGAATGGGATGTCCCAGGTTTTTGCTTGAAAAGTGGTAATCTATGTTTTTACTTCCATTTGAATCACCCATCCAATTCCCATTCTACTATTCATATGTTGCCTTGTAAAGGAGCCATCTGTATATATTTTTAAATTGTCTTGATTGACAATTTCTTGTGCAATTTGTTGTAATCTTGATATTGTTCATTCAGAGACCTTTAATCTTTTTCGAATTAAGGCTTTCATAATTGAGAAGAGGTTTAGATGTATTGATAGTAAGTTTGTGTTGAAAGCTCTTCTATTGATTTTTTTAAGTGTAAGCTCTATGCCTTGTGGAAAAGATTGAAGTCTATTGATCAAGAGTTGCCTTGTGTCCATTTCTTGTGATTGTGATGAGCTGCAATCATGGATGCTCTTCTTTATCTTAATATTTACTGAGTTTGCCAAAAGTTATATTATTATGCATTGTTATTGATCCTTGTACTGTCTCCTTAGTTTTGGATTATTGAAGGGGCAACCTTTATATTTAAAAATTAGTAATGTTTGATTTTCTCTGATCATGTGGATAGCTATAATAAATTGATTTTCAAGAAATTTCTTTTTTATTATTATTATTGTTGTCTTATCTTTTTTTGTGGCTAGCCATCTGATTATAGATTGTTGTTGATGTGAGGTCACTGATATATTGGATCTAAAACTATTTAGGATATGACTGTTGATTCTGTTGTCTCTTGGTGGTGTCACTTCTTTGTTGATCTCTCCTGATAAGTCGTCAAGCTCACTTGCCAGTTTTTTTATCTCTCTATATCCTAAAGGGATTCTGTCTTGTTTGCCTAGTCTGGCTCTTACCTGTTGTTAGAAGAGGAATCTTGTTTTGTTGTTATTTAGCAGCTGGTCTAAGAAAAGTATTTCTCTGTGTCTAAGTAAGTATCTATATTTGTTATACCAATCTTTTGTAATTATCTCTCTAATAGTTCTCCCCTCCTTCTTGATTAATTTTCCAAACCATATACATTCAGTTAAGGCCATTATGATTTCCTGGTACTTCAATATGTTCAGAATTTCATTCATTAAGTTTGTTCCTTTCTTTTTCTGGAAGAATAGTCTATCTATTAGAATTGATGTAGTTGATCAGTATTTATTTTGCAAATACTGTAATCTAATTTATGTTGTCATCCCTTTTAGATTGTGGCTGTTTAGTTTATTGTGCAGGTTTTTTTCATACATGAGGATCTGTCTATCCTATAGATTAAAGAGTTTATAATTAAATCAGTATGAAGGATGCAATTTGGAGTTGTTAATGCTAATCCTGCTTTGTGTTTAAATATCTTTTTTATTTTGCTACTCAGTCTGTTGCACTTTTTCTCTATCAAGATCAGGTCATTCAACAGATACTTGATTGCTGGAAAGAGTGCATGGTTAATTATATATCTTGTCTACTTGTTTGTAACTCTTTTCTATACCAGAATTCTAGTGATTGCTTCTACTTTCCCTTTGATTATTTTCTTTTGATAAACTTTCTTGTCATCTTCAAATATCCATACTTCTAGAATTCTTGTTGTTTCTTTTTTTGAAGTGATATAATCTGTGTTCCATTTATTATGATACCTAGCTCCTGATGTTCTTCACTTACATTAATGCAGATCAGTGCTAATCTTTTATTGTTGAGCTATATATAATTTATCTTTAGAAATTCTGTTGCTTTGTTTAAGATGGCTTGCATTTTAGCCTGGCTGCTTGCAAACCATGTGATATTATTCACAAATGCTATCACTATTATGTTTGCCTGTTTTATCTCCATGTTCATCATCTTTTTCAGATTTGATGATATAAGATTGTGATTTATCTTTACTTCTATTATAAAGTATATCCTGTATGTCTGTTCTCAAATCTTCTGCAAAAGGGTGTCATAGAAAATTTTTCAAAGTAGGGAGGAGATGGTATCTTCCTGATCAATTCTATCTTGGATAAGATATTCTTCTGTGAGTCCATGTACTGTGATTACTCTATTATTTCTGTTGACCAGTATGTTTTTCAGAATTTTGATAATCCTTTCTGATCTATGGATTCTTCTGAGTGACCTAATCATCATTTCTCTGTTGATTGAATCATATGCTTTACTGATGTCTTGACTGAAGATCCAGGCTTCTTTTTTGAATTCTCTTGTTTCTTTTATCATGTTGTTTAGAATGTGAATTGGTTCTTATATAATTCCACCTGGAAGTCCTACCCAGTTGTTATTACATAGTATCCTGTATCTGATACATGTCCCTACTAGTCTTGTCACTAGAATATTTATGAAAATCTTTCTTGTTGTCTCTAACAACATGATGGGTCTTGTTATACTGATGTCTCCTTGCCAGTTTTTGGTTTAGGATTGAATATACAGTCCCTTTTCTCCAGTCCTTTGATATATTTCCTGTAGTTAAGATCTTTTTGAAAAGTACCTCTAATATCTTTAGCCCCTTCTTTCCCAGGTTTTTTAACAGAATGTATAATATTTCAGATAGGCCTGAAGTGCTCACACTCTTCTTCTTTCTGATTGTATTGCTTATTTCTGATACTTCGATTTTGACTAGTGTTCCTTTGAACTAATCTTCTTGGATATCTTTCTTGGTAGTGTATTGTTGTTGTCAGTATAAATATCTTTTCACATTTAGTACTTGTCTTATCATGTCCATTTTTGAAAATGCTTCTGGATTTGTTCTTGATTTCTTTGGATTCATTATTATTTCTATCTTATTTTTCTAATTTCTTTTAACTAGCCACTGAATGTTGATGACTTTTGGTTGCCGATTCAATATACTGTTAATAATCTTGCATGGTTACTCTTCCAGCTACTTATATCTTTGTTCTATTTTTTTTTGGATTGTCTTTCTTTTCACTTGTTCCACTTTGATCTTGATAATTGCATTCTCTGCTTCCCAAATTTCTTTAGTTTTGAGCAGCCACTTGTGTAAGGATTTCCTGTTTTGTATAGTGTTTTTCCTGAAAAGTGAAAAAGGTGGTAGAAGTGAAATCAGTGTATTGATCTCATTGACTTACTCCTTTATTACTTCTCTGTCTTTCTCTGTCTTGAAGCCTGGTTCTATGAGCCATGTCTGATACCTATATATTTTATCTAATTTAAACTGTTTGTACATCAACATTTGTATTCTGTCTTGTAAATAGTTTTGATATTCTTACTCTGCTTATTCTTAAGTGTTGCCCTTGCAATTGCTATTACTGCCTCTTTAAATTGGTGCCATAATACTTCTACTGTCTCTGAATTTGTTCTCAAGATTTCTTTGACTATTTTGTCTATTTTCCTGAAAAATTGGTCCATTGTTTTAATGTTGAATTGAAATAATCTATTCTATTTTGCCTGTTATTCTTTCTATTTGCCAGTTTGAATCATATCCTATATGGTGTGCTAAACTATAGTATAATCATTTTGTGGTTACTTTTGATTACTATGTCTATTGCCATATGGTTTGAACTGATCACCTTTGGGAATAAGGGACTGGATATTCAGATATAGTCTATTCTGCTCCCATACTTTGATTTGAACCTGTTATATATGTAACTTCTCATAGTTGGGTTAATGTATCTGTAAGTGTCGCTGAGGTCAAATGCTATCAGTGAGTCAATAATGTGATGAGGTTTGCCTTCTCTGTTCTTTTTTGTTATACAGTCTAAGTATTTATCTATCACCTCGTTAAGGTCTTCTATTACTATAATGAACATAATTTTTGTCTTGATCCATTGCTTGAGTTTTACCCTGTTCTACTTTTTTACTTTGTTTGCTATATTGTATACTGTTATAATTTGGTATTGAATTTTTCATTTGAAGGCCAGGTCTAATAGCAGGTCTTGATTGTTGCATTCTTCTTTGTTAAAAACATGTATCAATCACTTCTTAGTCATTACCATAGCTATATCTGCTCTATGCATCTATTGTGTTGGTTTAATTGTCCATATTTGATATCTATCTTCAACATCTCTTCATATTTGGTTTTTCATGAGCCAAGTTTTATTATTCCCAGTATGTTTACTTTAGTTTCTTGATAATATTATAATATAGTTAACTGATCTGTTTTTATATTAATTTCTTTGACATTTATCATTCCTATTTTTCAATTTTTTTGTGAGTTTTGATTTACTATCTCTTTTTTTTTCATTTGTTGCGAGTGACATGTTTTATATAATTGTTAATCATAAATGTTAGGAGAAGCTGGAAAACTGGTTCTGTTGCTCTTATTATCTTGATGGGTGTGTCTAGACAGTCTATCATTTCTTTCATGGTAAAGTCTATTGTAGTTTCTATTCGACTAATTCTTCTATTCAGGATTTTTTGTTGTTGTCTGATGTCCATGCCTTTGGATAATAGGGTTCTAAAACTTGAGCTTGTCATGGGTGAACTATACCTGGATGGAAAGTTTGTTATTGCCAGTTCTTTGACTTTTATGAAATGTCCTACCTTTATTGCTGTTATTCTTCTGTCAAGCATGTGTACCTAGTATTTGATTGCATTCATGTCTATTTAAAGTTGTTTAAAAGCCTCTAGTATTGCTTCTGTTTGTGTTGTCTGGTGTGGGACTTTTCGTGTGATGCTAACATAAGTTCATCTTGTACTAGCTGTACTATCCATATTGGGCCTCTTTTCTTGCCTAAATATAGAAGGGTCTCTTTGTTGTGGAGGTAGAAGTCTGGACTGGCCAAGTCTGTTTGTTCTATCTTTTTTCAGGGTATCTTTTTTCACAATGTTGCAGGTGCTGAGGTCATACTCTTGTATACTACAACTGAAACAAGCTTTGCTATTTTGGGAATCCAGGTTAATTCCAAGCCTCCCAGGTGGAAAGTGGTACTTCTCACTATATCTAGATCTTGAATATTCTTGAAATACAGAATGGCAAACTGTTTGTTCTGATTAAGGTGATTAAGGGGAATATAATATACCTGGGCATGAGTTTCATTAATAATTTCTTGTAATTTTTTTACAAAAGTACCTGGAGGGAGATTCACAAGTGTTATACTGTATTGATTCCTCTTTTCTTTAACCAGCATAGTTTTAACTGTTGGGTACACATGTATATAGATGTTGTCCTTATAGAGGGACCATGTTTGACCATGTTCTTTGAAAGCTTCCGTCAAACTGAATTGTACTGTTCCAGATTGAACCACCCCTGCTGGTTATAGTACAATATATTCTATTGCTAATTTGTCTTTAAACAAGTTGCCAATCTTCTTTTTTGTGTAGTAGTTAGGGATGTTTCAGATCCTAATGGATCAGACTTTGCCTTCAGGAGTGCCGATCTGTGGCACTAGTTTAAATCTGGCATTCTTATTGTTGGTAATTTTTATCTCACATGCCACTAGATCCTCATGGTAATTTTCAAAAATAGTTGCAATTGTTGATGTATCAGTCAGGGTTTCTGTATATATATGTCTTAGGGTTGTCAGGTGCCTTAACTTGTTATGAATATGATTGATTTTTTCCTCAGTTGCAATGCCAGACACTTCTTCCAAATCTATATATACTTTACCTGGACAGAGTGTATTATTTCTTTCTTTGAAGTCTCTTCATTCCATTTCTGTGGCTACTGATTCAGAGTTTCTATCATAGCTGAAACTATTGTTTATGATATTGCTGTGTGTCTTCAAGTTTTTCTTCCCTTCTTCCACTATTGATGCTATTGAGATTACAGTTATAGGTGAAACTGGTCTAATCTCAATAGAATTTCCTCTGTCAGTTCCAAGATCTCTATGGTGACTCTTTCTGAAATATTCCTAGTATTGCAGTCTTCATTCTCAAGCTCCATATCTTCCTGATCCTTATTGTCAACTTGACTGGCCTCTACTGCTTCCATAATTTTCTTCTTTTCAGTTGATGTTTGACTTTTCTTTGTACCAATTAGAGAGTTGAATTTGTTTCTGAGTTTGAATTTCATTAGTGGTTTGAAAATCTTATTACTACCTGTCAGGATTCTTTCACCTGTATAGTTGATTGTCAGATCTCTTGTCCTTGTTAACCTTCTAGACATGTTTGTTACAGAAGCTCTTTGTGAGCATTGTGTTTTTTCTTTAATGTTTTGAGTTATTACCATAAAAAAAAATTTTCAGAATTTAGATGTGAGTGGAAAAGAGTTTTTTTTTTTTTTTTTTTTTGAGTCTTCTCTCCTATTTAATCTTATATAGTTTTTATTTGTAGTTATAATATACTGTAGCTTGAAAGATAAAATTATAGTAGTTGGATAGATACTTTTATTATCAAATTTAAATCTGAGGAATACAATAATTCGAACACAAATAACATAGATTTTTTCTTAATTTTCTTGTACTAGTAGGCCCCTTTACTAGTTCCTTTGTTCCAAAAAAGATGGCACTGCCACAAAATAGATTTTTTCTTTATTGAAGTTTTACTTGAAAAATAGAAGTAACTTATCTATATCATATATATAATATCCACTATATTCAAATAAAATATGTCTGTGCAAAAAAAAAAAAAAAAAACTATAATATAACGAAGTTTATACATTCATTTATAATACTTGTATATAATTTTTCTATTTTTCTTGTTCTTGTTAAATATCTTTTTAGATTTCAACTCTTTATATTTCTTATACTTAAATTACTCACAATATGAAGACATATAAACATTCTTGATATGATTTGAATATATGAATCTAAAAAATCAATAATATAGAATCTTCAACATTTCCATCTTATTCTGGTTAATTGTCAAGTATATAATATTTGTAGCCAAATTGATTTGTTTATCAGATTTCTCCTGATATTATACAATATACTCATAAACATATTCGTAATCACATTTATTCTTTGGTTTACTTCTAAAATGTGTATAAAACTTGATTTCTCTTATAGCTTTGATCATTTACAATTATCAAACACTTCCTTATATAATTAGTATATTACAATAATTCTCAGATCTTAATCACACATATTTTTAAAATCAATTATAAAAAGATATTCTTTATTATGTATATGTAAATTAAAATCTTCAAAAATACTCAAAAATAATATTTTCAAAATCTCAAAAAAAAACTGATCCTTATAACAAATATTCAAACAAAATTAAAAAAAAAATCTTTAAATGATCTCAAAAAAGATAAAATGTAATCTCTCAAACAAGAAAACATTGAACTCAAGAAAAATATCAAACAACTCAAAGATCTCATCTCATATGCAAAAGGTTACTACAGTCTTTCTTGATTATTCATGAAAGATATATATAATTAATGATGAATTTTTATATTATTTAGCATATAAAATTTTATAGATTACTTATGTCTTTTTTTGAGGAACAAAATTCATAACTCTTTATTTTAATAGGGACAAAAGTTAGGAAATGCTATAAATCAATAATTTGAATAATGAAAAACAATTGTGAGTAGTTTTTTTATAGTTATTAATTTAAAAATTTTAATATTTCCTAGTGAGTAACATTTGACTTTTGTCCTCGTCTCTCTTTTTAGAAACCTACCTTTATATATGATATTAGAAATGAAATTAAAAAAGATAAAAGAACATCAAACAAAAAATTCATAACACCAATTATTTAACAATTTATCCAAACATCGCTTCTAAATTAATAAATAAATATTAAACATATTTATCACAACTCAATATATTTCTCAAATATCTATAAATGAATCTTCTCAAACATTCATTAAAACATTTTTTGAAAATTCACTTAAAGACAATATTAATGATTTCTTAAATAATATAATTATAAATATTTTTTTTTTTTTTTGCTGTCTCAGCTCCCAGTTGATCTTTTATTTAACTTTTACTTTGATCTTACATAAGTACTATCTATTTCAAAGCTAACTGGCTTTTTAAACTATACTAGCATGTATGTTAAAAAAGACTAGAAAATTTACCTTCTAGTTTGAATCTCTCGAGGATCTCCATGGCTTGTTACTTTTCTTGTGAAAAACTAGCTTGTCTAGGCTAAGTTAATGCCTTGTTCCTCTTGGATTGATGTGAGAAGGAATTTGAAGATTTTTGATTTCTTCCAATCCAAATTAACAGAATTTGTTATTTTTCTTGTATAGACTTTTACAGAGTTTTGTAACCATTTGCCTTTTGTTTTTTTTTCAGTCTTTATGATATCCTGGAAAGTCTCACATTTGTTTATGGCTTCACATCATCTTTTTCAAATCAATTTTGCAGCTTCTTGAATTTTTTCTATATATTCCAGAAGGATCAGTTTGATTTTTTTGTGAAAATTTTGACCTATTCTCTGATAAGCTTCAATATGTTAACAGAAACCAGACTGTTAACTATTATTTTTATCCAAAGATTGACTTTCTTCTATTTAGTTTTTCTCATTCAATCCTGAACCCAAGGTTTGCTTCATTTCTCTCTGCTTTGCAGATAGGTTGTTATTATCTCTATTATATATATTTTAAATCAAACTCATTTTCTTCACATGTGTATATATGGGCTTGATTTTTTTTTTTTTTTTACTAGGTGGCTTACACCTTGTTTATTAGATATTGTTGTGAGTATGTACAAATTTATTTTATACAAATTTAACTCTTTAGCTATCTAATTAAACTCACTAAGGATAGTCCTACTGTATGACTTATTGTCAAGTATTGGTATATACTTGACTAATCTGCCAAGGTTCTACCTGTTCCATAAAAATTTGTTTTGAAGAAATATATTGTGTCTTTGTCCTTTTTATTAACTTTGTTTCCTTCAAGACAATGTTAATTTTGTCTTGTATATATTTTTGATTATATATTAATGTAACTATGTACCTATCTATTTACGGTAAGCAAGTAGACTATTTCACATATTGTATATAGGATCATTTCATATTTTTGTATATGGATAGGACATATGATACTATCTTTATTTTTTCTAGAACATATTTTATAGAGTAATCTAGTTATCAAATCATTGTATATACTTTAACCTGTATCAGAGATTTTAGGTACTTCAGTGTGATGTACAAATTACTTCTCCCGCCAAGGTTTCCTGATAGATTTTTTGGGTCTGAAACATACCCTTCATATTTTTATACATTCTACAGTAGAGGATTTATTTTTTTTCCTCAGAATTTTTTTCAATTCTTTTAAGCTCAGAATCTATTTCCAATCAGTTAAGGATCCACAAACTCAACAGGTGCAAATCAGATTTATTCCAGTTATAAGCTCAACCACATCAGATTTATAATACAGGAGTAGGTATCATCTACTCATAGACCTGTCTGATCAGGGTGATGATCAGCTATGAGTGACACCAGATTAACAGGTTATGCTGACAGATTCCTGTCTTCAACAAGGATTGACAGAATTTTTTATAATTTTGCCATTTGGAGGACTTGAACCAGAATCTTGTAATACAACCTATGGAGTGCTAACCACTGCATTATTGATCCATAGGTCATACATGGGCTTGATTCTCTATTAATATGTTGTATTTGATATATCTGTTAGATCTATATATGTCTTCTCTTCAATTGTAAAGCTTTATCATATTCAATAATTCTTATACCCAGGACTTTAGTTTGAAGGCCCTTCACTGATGGTTTTCCGTATCTATCAATTCAGTTGTTATTTTTCTTGATCTCAAGAAATCAATTATAGAGTTCCAATCAACTTTGTTAGTGTCCTCTATATCCTTTATTTACTATAAAATAATGTTTATATATAATATAATTACATGATAAATGTCCATAAATCAAAAAACTCTTTTCTGATCTCTTGAGGTGCAGCAACCTCAATAACAGGGAAGATGATTTTGAATACCAGAAACTCCAAAGTTTCATAGCTCAAACAATAAAGAATAGAAAAAACTCAATATGTGAAAAGAAGAAGTAAGAAGACTCTCTTCCTTCATAATCAACAATACACTAAGAAGTCTACTAGCATGCAGACAAAGACTTCAATATCAGTAGCAGTAGAACCAAACCAAGGCAATAAGCTCAACCAAGCTCAAGAACTTCTAGCAGTGATCCCCTTCAATAGTGCCAACATGAAAATAGAGATAAAACAATCCATGAAATCCAAACTTGAGGTGAACAAATGGAAAAAACTATTAGTGAAAAAGGAGACTCCTTAGTGGACGTTCCTCTTTTAGAAGAAGGAGTTTCAAGAAACCTGAGCTCTTTAGCAGATAAAAGTAACCTGTCACAAACCAAAGACATGGAACAACAAGAAGAAAATGTCATCCTTGAAAGAGAGGAAGACTCCTGGATAATAGTAAGCCATAAGAGTAATGGGGTCCAGTCCAGTATCAAACTACAATCAAGAATATCTTTTAATCTGAAGATTAGATATTGCAGGAAATGTTTCAAAGTTGACATCGATGCCAACGTCACCCCAACTTCAGCAGTGATGCAAAAATCCTCTATATCATGAAGGCCCTCAATCCATCACCAGGGCTCATTGCAATCTGCAGTGAACGAGGAAAAGAGGAAACCTGAATCATTGCAATTTTTGATGTTTGGCAAGCAGCAAATGACACAACGATAATGGAATTACCAAATATAGGTAACAATAAGCTCACAAATATACAGATCAGCAAACAATCAATTGAGAAAGGTAAATTCATAGTGGTCTGGAACATTCTTCTGAACACAAAGCTTATTAAGGTTAGACAACATTTTGTCAAATTTAGAAACATCTTAGGAATTAATATGAATATACAAAATTTATGGCAGTGTGCCATAATCACGTTTGAGGAAGAGGCAGTTAAAGAAACACTTGTCAAAAGACATAGTATTCTCATCAAAGGAGATACAATCAGAATTAACAATACTAGCTGGTCAACAGATCAGATGAGGGAAAGGCACAGTATCACAACAAAACTGGTCAACCTACCTCCTGGCACTATAGCAAGGGACCTTAAACAAATCCTGAATGAGATGAAGGCATGTACATGCTACATCTTATGCATCCACTCAATAAGATACAAACCCAAAAAATTTGTAGTAGTAAGTTTTGAAACAAGAGAAGACCTGCTCATAACAAAAGACATAACTTACACCCTAGGGAAAACTGGTCCCCATCAACACACCACTCTGCTCCATTTGTGATGTGACAACATACTCCATGAAAGGTTGTTCCATCAAAGAGAGGAGGAAACAATAGAGAGAGTTTAACCACACCCAAACTAAAAAATATGATCAAATTTACAGTAAATTCAAGCTAGCTAGAATAGAGTTGACACTTCATCAAGTGACAGAAGAGACAACAGGCCAGCATCATATGCAGCAACCACACAAGGCAAAAACAATCAACAAGATAGGGCAAGCAAGAACCAAATCCAACAAAACCATCAGAAACAATCACAACACTAGCAAAGATATGCACAACACCCTCAAAACATAAAATAAATAATGGGAATGCTCATAAGAATACAATGAGAGGTTGCTATCCTCAAGGAGATGGTAATAGAGCTTGACAAAAGGGTTATAAACCTAGAAGTATACAATTAAGAATACTATAATGAGATAAAACAATACACAGACAGTGATGGTAAGGAGGTAATTGAACCATGGATGAACAATCTAGAAAAACTAGAAACTTCAAATCAAGAGCAGGAGACAACTACAGATTAATAGAACAATGGACAATATGCAAGCTAATATGCAAAGAACACTCGAAGCCATCGGAGTACTGGTAGATAGATAACAACAACATCAATATTAATTTTAATGAATAGTACATCAGGAAACAAGAAGACCACTGAAGATAGAAACAGAAAAAGAAAACAACCTATTTATAAACCTACAGATTATATATAAGAAGGACTAACAATAAAAATTACAATCTCTAATATAAGAGAACTTAACAAAAAAGCAAACAAAATAGCCTGAACAGAGCTATGGTGCAGGAAGAACTAAAACAATGTAATTAGCACAAAAACAAATGAAAATAATTAAGCAACCAAACACTAGAAGACTGAAGCATATAAGTGCCACTGAACCAGTACAAACCAGAAACAGGGAACAGGAGTAGAAGTGGCTCTCAAACATCAACTTACAAAAAGAGTTGTAAAGAAAGAAACAATTGAAGGAAGAGCAATTATACTTGACATGGCCTTCCCACACAAAAAGTTTATCAGAACAATAGGAATATACTCTCCTGTGAAAACCTCTGAGAAATCCAAGTTTGAAAGGAAGATAATCAGATGGCTTAGCCCCAGTTACAAATCCAACTGGGAAGTTCTGATCACAGGAGACTTGAATGATATGGACATGCCCTGTATAGATAGATTCTCAGAAAAGCACTACCGATTTGTGAATAGAATGTCATCCAACAGTATCCTTATCAAGGATATGAATGATC
Organism: Acaulospora colombiana; assembly: GCA_910592055.1. Classification (NCBI taxonomy): domain Eukaryota; kingdom Fungi; phylum Glomeromycota; class Glomeromycetes; order Diversisporales; family Acaulosporaceae; genus Acaulospora; species Acaulospora colombiana. The sequence continues at coordinate 14,612 of CAJVPT010000978.1, forward strand.
ATGCATTTATTGATATCTTTCATATAGCTAATCCACAGAAGAGGAAATATACATCGGAAATGGACTCAACAATGGCAAGTAGAATCAATCAAATTTGGATAACACAGAATGGACACTTGAAACTACTAGCAGCTAGAATTATGAATAAATACAAGTAGATATATGAGAGTGATCATGATATTGCATTTGCCAGGATACATCTAGAATTTTCCCTTCAGAGATGGAAAAGAAACATATAGAAAAAGCCCAATGCAAGATACAACTGGGCAAGCACAAAGCCAGTGAGGTGGAAGAAGTGGATGAAACAAATAGAGGAAGAGATAAACCTTTCTAATGAGAGGACAGATTGACATGGGAATATTGATAGAACGTGGTACAGTCTAAGGGAAACCATCCTGAAGGTGACAAATATACACATCAGACATTTCCAGAAAACATAGATCCACTCATATAATAAGTAAGAGAGATGTAACAGAATAGCCTTGACCATAGCAATTGGGCTTTGCCAACTAAAGAAGTTGTTGATAGAAGAAGAACAAAGAAAAATCAGAAAAGAAGGCTTAATGAGAATCCATGTTCTGGCTGAGAAAAACAGTATTGAACTTTTCAAAGAACTTATCATCCCAGATGATTTCAAAGCTACAAAAATTATGGTAGTGGAGGAAATCAAAAGAATCAAGAGCACATCATATGATAGTTATACGTAATAACTAACAAGAAAATTCAAGAGGCCATTAATAATCACATGGCTTGGTTTATATGAAACAAAAAAGAATGATAGATAGCTTTTTAGAAAGGAAAAAAAGAAAGATTAGACTTGACAAATTAATCCTGAACAACAGGGAGCCTGATATTATTCTGGAGGAGGAAAAGATAAAATCACATATACACAACCATTTCGAAAATTGGATTAAGAGACCCCAATCTCAGGAAATCCCGCAGAAATGGTTAGAAGAATATAAACCCCTTCAATATGTGGATAAGGAATGGTACACAGAAGTATTAATAGACTTTACCTCACAAGAAATAAGAGAAATTATAGCCAAAGCAAGCAGAATATCAACCCAGGCCCCTTACAGATCCCATATATAGCATTTCAGCACCTGGACCCTAAGGCTTTAAGAAGCGTCAAAAATATTTTCAACACAATTCACCACTCTGGTATGATGTCGCGGGAATGGAAGGAAGACACCATATACCCAATTCAAAAACATATGACTGGGGCAATAACTTAACAAAGGTCTGACCCATAACACTCCTGGAATCGATCAAGAAAATATTCATGAAAGGTTTGGTGAACAGGCTTTCTAATATACTCACAAGATATGAGATCCTGGCAGAATATAACTGGGTAGTCCTGCCAGGTATAAGCACAACAGAACCCATTTTCGAGATAAACACAATCATTGAAAACATAAGAGAAAATAGCAAAGAATTGTGGATCCTTTTTCAAGACATAAGTAAAGCGTATAATAATGTGAACCTGACCATCCTAATGAAGGCCATGAGAAGAATTAAATGTCTAGGTAAACTAACAAATATCATAATGAAGAGTTTCAAGGACAGAAAAAATACTGTCATATAGGTATAGAAATTATAGATCCATATGAAGTTAAAAATAAGAGATGCAATATTATCACTTCTCTGGTGCATATACTATGACCTATTAATATACAGGATTAATAAAATGCAAGGGTTTAAAAGCTCGACAAATGTGTATAACAGAATTCAACTTTAAACATCTCGAAATACTACAAGCACGTCAGTAATAGCATATATGAATGACATAGCATGAATAACTGGAAGCCAAAAACAACTAAAAGCCATTTTAACTGCAGCCAACTCCTTCTATAACCTTACACAAGTTAAAGTCAATCCAGAGAAGTTAGAGCTTCTCATAATCAATAACAAAAAGGTGTCAGAAATAACCTTCGAGCATAACAAAATTGAAGTCATCCAGAAGACAGTCGGATACTTTGGCATTTGGTTCGACCGGGATAGGAAAAAAAAATACCAAATAAATCTGGTTAGCTAGATAACATTCATCCTCACCAACCACTTACTCTGGAAGAAAGTAATGAACAAATAAGCACAATATCTACTCAACTATGTGATTTCACTTAAGGTGAAATATTTGTTACAGGATCTATATCTCTTGAAGGCAAAAATGGAAAACATTGACAGAAAGTTTAGGAGAATCTTCAAACACAAAGTGGGTTTTGTCACTTCAGTCCCTAACTGCACCTTTCATAGTGACTTGAGATATAACATCTTCAATATAAAAGCACACATGCTTTAAAAACATATCATACTGCTAGAAAAACTGTACCTAGTAATAAATTATGCAGGATAACTATGCAAAGAAAAGATAATAAATCTCCAATGGGTAGTTTAATTAGACACAAGCATCTAAAGGTCATATCCAAAGATTCATCCAGTTGATATGAACTTCCTGTAGAATGTATTTATTAATGCACAAAAACAAGGTTTCTCCTTCAGAACAATGAGACAAGTATAAAACATCAGAATTGGATCTGATATCTCTAGAAACAGTCATGGCCCCCACTGGTTTGAGAAGCACAAGAAAAAGCTCAGAGCTAGTGATTTTAGGTGGGCAAAGCAATTCACCAATTACAACAAGATTAAACCAATTAGCTAGGCACAAGTATGCCAGATCAACAGACAAAGAGCACAAGAAAAACAACCACACTTTTATATAGACATAATAAACAAGATCACTATAGATACGATATATCCAGACTACACAACTAGGCTAACTAACCTTTGTTCTAGTATGAATCCATTTTATGGTATGACCTGGGTTGACAAGATAAGCAGTAGATACCTAAAGAAGAACAAGCATATTTGGATTGCAATGATAAAAGATATAGTGGAGGAAGAACTCCTTGTTGAAAAATTAAAAAAGAAAGATGCAAACATGATAATGGCAAGACACTATATCAAGAACAGTCTCTTCCCTTACCTAAAGACATGCCAAGGAATTAATAATAATATGAGTGCAAGCAAGAATATTTGTATAATAAATCTCTTAAGTAAGGACACGTTAGCAGTCACTGGGAGTAGTAAACAAGTCATATTAGATGGAAGGGTATGCAAGGTAACCAAGCTCCTTTTATCTCCAGACAGTATCAAGATGAGGCTCTCCCATCACAAGAATATTTCTACTATCAAACTAAGAGATATTTATATTCCAGACCCATATATCTGAGCGAGTATGATTAATAGATCAAGAATAATATCAAAGAGAAAGAATTAGACACCTGCAATGTAAAACAGAGGGGTAGCGAAATATTAGAATAACAATGGATGCGAGCTACTACAGCAACTTTTATACTATCACATTTCATATAACCAACCTCCTAACAAGGAAAGAGACTAAGATAATAGTCTTCAAAATTCTCAAGAAGACAATACCAAATAAGACACAACTAAATGCAGTTATATTTGTACTGGCATCACTTCCAACGGAAATAGAGGCAACTATTTACACAGATAGCTAGATAATTGCAACAATCCTGAAGGCTAAGAAGAACAAAAGCAAGATAGTATAGTTAATAGAATCACAAAAGATTTTGTTCATACTAAGAGCCTGAAACTTCATATCGAAAAAATTAGAAGAAATGAAATGTATATACACACTATAGTGGATGTAGAAACCAAAAGGGCAAGATTAAAATGGTAAACGATCAAGCTAAAAATTATGCCTATAAATAGGAACTAATGTATAAGGGGCAGGTAACTAACTTTAACAGTAGAGAAGCAATCTGAAACCACTTTAGGAATGAGAAAATCAGGAAATAGTGTTACCTGAAAAGAAACTGAGACATAGATCTATACTGTGATGCATAGACTGGAAAGCAACAGTCAATTTTCTGAGAGTGTGAGAAGTCACAAGTTTTAAAGATTACCAATAAAGAACTTTCAAGCTAAAATCATAGACTCAAGAAATATCAACTATGGCCAAGCTCAAAGAATGAAAGGGAGATCTTTACAAATCCAATCTTTGTGTGAGATGCAAAGTAGCTTTGGAAGGTCAAACACATGTATATATATGCAGGGAGAATGACTTTGACTTTAGCAAATATATAGTAGAAACAATAGTGCTCTTTCTTCAAAGCAGAAAGAAACAATATAAGTTCTGGGTTCAAGAATGGGTTAGGAAAGCCAAGAAAAGGAAAATTGACCTCTGGACACAGAAATTAGTCAGAAGTTTAGTTTCCAGTGACATAGCCAAAATGATTTATTGTTGGGTAAAGATTTTCAAGAAGAAAATCAAATCAACCTTAGTGGGATGCATTGAAGCAATCCAGGAAATCACAAGAGCAATTTGAAAGCAGAAATATGAAGCTCTAATAAAATAGAAAATATCACAGGGAATAATAAGAATCAATAAGAAAGCAAAGGGCCAATGGAGTCAAAATGCAACAAGGGGCCCATCAGGAGTCTGAAAGTGTTAGTCAACCTTGATTGGAAGAAACAGAGAATTTTTAATTTTCTCTTCAGTTTGAAAAATAAGGAAAATGATATTAACTCAGCCTAGACAAGTTAGTTTCCCAAAAGGGGGCAACAAGTCATGGAGGTCCACAGGAGATCCAAATCAGAAAATATCTTTTTCTAAATTCCTAACATACATGCTAGTATAGTTTGTAAAGTTTAGTAAACTTTGAATCAGATAATACAATGTAATATCAAAGTAAAAGTTTTAATAAAGACCAATTAAGGCTGAGCCAGCTCATAAAAAAATAAAAAATTACATAATAAATGTATTACAAGATATATACAAACTAGCCTAATAAAGAAGGGCATACGATACTCTCTTAATTTTTTCTAGAACAATTTTTAGAAATAATCTAGTTATAAAACTATTGTAATTATCTATCCTATACTATAGATTTTAAGTATTTCAGAATAGTCTATGAATTTTTTCTCCCATTAAGATTTACCAATAAATTATTCCAGGTATAGGACACATATATTTAGATATTCTATCAGCTGGCTGTTTACTTTATTAGTATTTTACAAGATTAGTAAAATACTTTTATACTTATCATAGAATTTTGAGTCACTCATTGACATGCTTAAACCATTTCTAATGAGATCATTAAATAACACCAATGATGGCTTCAAAGTAGTCTTGAAACTATATATAATTAGACCAAAAAAACTATTGAATAGTGCATAATTGTTTATATCAATCATTATACTATTTTTGGTAGTTACCTGGTAGTTGCCAGATTTGTTATCTGTACCCTTGATCATCTTTTGGACTTTCCTTTCATTGAAATTATCATGATTGGCCATAATGATGTATCTTGAGGTACCTGATCCTGGATTATTCAAAGTAATAGTATACTTATTGTCAAGAATAATAGCCTTCTATTTCACTTTTTTGCAAGATTCTTCAGGTCTTTCTATCTTTATAGTTTTATATTTATGAATAATATTGTAGTGCTTTTTTCATTTGATATGACTGATAAAGCTTTTACTACAAACAGTATATATACATGCTTTTATAAACAGAGGTTGTTTTGGTAAAGATGATTGTTTACTTGCTAATTTACCCAGTTTCTTTCCTCCTTGAAGTTTCCTTTTTGAGGATATCTTTTTCTCTTCTTTTTAGATGAGCCCCGATTAGATTGAGAAGAAAGAACTTGTCATTTAGAGTTGCTAAAGCAGATAGAAAAATCACTTTCAATTTATTTAGAAAAGAGTTCCTTGATCTGGTACAACTGTTCAGTTAGACCAGAGTATTTGAATATGGTATCATAGGAAAAACCAATTTTTATTGTAATATTAATCATGTTTTTGTTGTGTTGGTTTGAGATAAAAACTTCTATCTTTCACTATTTTTGAAAAAATTCTTTATAAGGAAATTATTTTATCAAAAGTGGTTAATGGAAAAGAGTTTTTGACTATATGTTCATAATTATAAATAATAAAATATATGGTAATAAATATTCTGATATATTTAATATCTTATAAATTTAACAAAATATAATAATTCATATTTTTTATTTTGTCTGCATTTAAATCCTGGTCTTGGATTATGATATCTCAAAGAGTTTCTCATACATATTTGATCATGATTCAAACAATTAATACATATTGAAAATCATCACAACCAATTATTTTATTTTTATATCTATCATAAACCATTATGATATTTTTTCTTTTATATGGTGATATTTTTTATTTTATATATAAAATCATTAAACATATTTTTGACAAATTTATAATATATTTTAAAATAATCAAAAAAAATATTCTCAAGAGATTTTCAATTTATCAAATATCTTTAATAAGTTATCTTTATCTTTTCCATAATTATTATGTACAAATCTCATACATTTATCACAAGTACCATTCCGGGTTTTCAAAAATGTATTATTCAATCATTTCAATATATCATAAAACTCATAATGTCGAAATTGATACTTGAAACCTTCATATTTATAATTTCTTTTCTTATTATAAATAATAAATCCAAACTTTGCTTGATTTAAAAATATTTTATGAACACTATATTCTGATACCTTTGCTATTGCAAATTCAATAAATTCTATATAACAACTTAATTGAATCTTATAATTCTTGAATATCATTATATGCACAAAAGATTTGATCTTATAAATCAAAATCTATATCTTTTTATTTCAAGTATCAATGATCACAATATCTGAAAATGAATCTTTGAATCTAAAATTTTTTAATAAATATGTTTTGTACTTTTTCTCAAATGATATAATACCCAACTAATAAAAAATATATCAATTCTTATATTCATTTTCAACAATCATATTCAATTACTTCTAAAAAGATTTAATATTCGAAATAGTCAATTGCAACCTGATACTTCTTTCTGTCAATGTCTCATCCTTTAAAATTGATAATTCTGTTTTATTTAACTTAAATAAACATGATCTTTCAAATTCATAATCAACACTTGATTTTTGAAATATGATCAAATAACAATTATAATATTCCACAAATCCTGAAAAATCAGATACTAAATATATCAATATATCTTTATATACTCTTTAAATTGATGTGATATTCTTTTATTTTCTTGAACATTTTTTATTAACATCTCCAATAACTTTTTATCTCGATCCATATTTTCATGAATTTTTGATAAAATATTCAAAAAATCAGATTTCTTCAGTATTATTTCATTAGTTATTTTAATTCCAAATCAACTGGATAGGAAAACCTGTCTAGGAAAAATACATTCCAGTATAACAAACTTTCTATACAAAATCTGGACAGAGAGATGCGAAGTATTTCAAAGATGAAAAGCCACGATGGGCATCACAAGGAAAAAAGAGAAACAAGCAAAATATGAAACCAGAAAGGAAGACCCAACCTTCACCGAAAGAGAAAGATTCATAAAAGAACAATACAACAAACCTGGTCAATGATTTTATGAATCAATGGCTCACAAACATTATAAATAGCTCCTTTATTTTTGAAATTTATTTTAGCACTAGTCCAACCTTGGCAGGTTAGCCCTACACAAGGGGTAGCAACAAGCCACAAGGTGAATACCCTGGGAAAGAGAAATCTCTATTGAGTTTTGTTTGGTAGAAAATAGGTAGTATATTCTAGAGTAGTTTCTCTATATAATATCACTGCATATATACAAATAAAATAAGGTTGAGCCAGCATATAAAAAAAAAAAAAATTTCATTAGTTATTTTATTATTCATATAAAATTAAAAAAAAATATAAGATTAAAATCATATATATTTATATAAAATCATTCTATATAACATTATATAAATTTATAAACTATCAAGATTATTTCATTTCTAATATATTGCTTTTAAGTTGAATTATTATTATATCTTAAATCTCTATTCAATTATTATAAATATAAACTATTTTTTCACATAAAATATTCTAAATGAATATTACATCTTATTATCTTTAATTTTGTATTATTCTCATATGAACAATAATAATCAGCAATTTATCTTCATTAAATTTGAAGCTCCTCAAGTTTTATTTTGTTTTTGTATATTAAAGATTGTTTATAATGCTATGACACCAACTATACAGACTATATTGAGATTAATATCAAATTTAAAATTTGTATTTAGTCAAGAAATTGATTATAAGGTCAATATATTTGTTGAATAATTTTTTACTTATTTCAACTTTGACTTGTTCTCAAAGAAGGACTTGGTTTATCATAATTAATTTATTTATATAAGGTCTCAAGAAAAACAATATAATAATGAAAAAAATAATCAAAATAATTATAAATTTTTTATAGAATGTTATATATTATCTTATCTTTAAAATTTCTTCATAAAGAGTCACTATCAATGAGATAAAATATTCTTTATCAGGTTCAATTATATATGTAGCTTCTTGATTTAACAAATAAGTTATTTTATTTGTATTTGAAATATTGAATTTTATTAATCTGAATTTTAAAATTTGGGTTTTTTTTAATTGATAGACTTATCACAAATTTCTTATTCTTAAATATCAAATCCATCTGAATTCTTGAACATAAACCACAATGAATATACTTTATTCATATTGATCTTATATAATCCTTAGATATAAGTTTTTTCAAATTTTTTATTTTCCCTAGCACATTGTCATACTTCTATCACAATCAAATATAAACAATTAAAATATCTTTTCAGATTAATATGAAAAATTTCATATATTTTTTTTTTCAATTCATATAAATATTTATATAACAGATATCTTGACTAATTCTTCTATTTTATTGACCAATTTTTATTAATTACTAGATGACTTAAACCTAAATAATTCAATTTCAAAGACCTTATCTTGTATATCAAACAAGAATTCAATATTTTATTTGACACTTGATATATAAGGTTTAATCTTTTATATATTCTTCATATATTATAATTTTAAAAAAAACTTTACTATTTCATGAACATGTGTATAGTCTTATTGATTTATATTTCAAGGAAAACTTGTAAATTTCTTTTATAGAATCACTATCAGATACAATATTTTCTGAATTACTGTCATTTATCTTTGATAATGTATCAAGCATGTTTCATCATATTTATATATTTATTTTTTTTTATCATGTAATCAAGAATATTTTAAAATAAAATATTTACAAAATCTCAATCTAACTTTTATTATATGTCACTATCAATATAAATAATCATAATAAATAATCTTCTTGAATTTTTCATATTGATTTTAAATTTAAAATTAATAAAACTCTATATTTCTAAATTTATTAAAAAACAAATACAAATAATAATATAAATATTATTATCAAGAATAAATAATCTTGTTAAATCTTTTTATATTGATTTTGAATTTGAACTTGATAAAGCTCTCGATTTCAATCTTAATTCAAAAACATTTCCTGATATTTAGTAATTACCATATATTAAATACAATAAATTCAATCTGATTTTGAATAATCTTATTTTTAATATTATTTTTTTATAATTTTTTTGTTCACAATTTATCTTTTTAAAAATTAAATTACATTAGAATTATATTTATATTTTCATAAAAAATTTTATTCATATTATTTATTAAATAATTTTAATATATTTAAATAAATCAATCAATAGACAACAAACTCTTTCCCGATCACTTGAGGCGCAGCAACCTCGACAACAGGGAAATGGCTTCCAACACTAGAAACCCTAAGGTT
>CAJVPT010000979.1:0-24295 GCA_910592055.1 Acaulospora colombiana
AGGTGAGGGACATTTGACTTATATTCCTGCCTCCCCCTTTAGGGACCCATCTTTACCTGTGGTTATACAAGAATAAGTATACGAGTATAAAGATGATCACAGTTCACTCATTTGAAATAATCATAAATTATATTGAATTATTTAGAATGTTAATTATAAAATCCTTGAGAAGGAGTAATATAAAGATAGGAGGCTTAGATATAATTGTTGAAATTGATGAATTCAAATTTAAGAAAAATAAAGATTTCTGGATGACTGGAGGGGTCGAGAGGATGATGCAAAAAAAATGTTTTTTTGAGGTGATTAGGGATCGAAATATAAGAACAATGAGAAGAGTGATCAAGAAACACGTGAAACTGAAATCAATTGTTCATATGGATTATTGGAAAGGCTATAGATGTGTGATGATGATAATGCAGTATTGACACAAGAGGGTGAACCATTCCCAGGGATATGTATCACATGATACAGGTGTTTACATACAGTAAATAATATTGAGGGATTGTAGAATGGTGTCAAAATCAATCTATTGAGTTGTGAATATGATAAAGATGAGATCAAGAAACATTTAATGGAGTTTGTATGGAGAAGAAAACATCGTGATAATTTGTGGAATGGATTTTTGGATGCTTTGAAGAAATATAAAGTATAAATAGATATGAGGAAATAGATTTTATCAGAAATGTTTTCAAAACTTCCAAATGAGATATATTTTATGATATTTAAGAACATTATTGAAAAACAAAATAATAGTTTGACTTTGAGAAATTTACATAAATTGTCAAGACAATTTAATTGTATAATTACAATTATAATCAAAGATTTCTTTGGTTTCCTTTTTAAAAAATATTCGATTGACGTGAATCATTTTTGGAAGGATCTGATCATTCGATGTTTAATTTATTTGTTTATTATTGACAGTGAGTGTGGGATCAAAAAAATAATATGGAATTTCAATTTTTTTGATCTATATAATATGTTGCAACATGTTGGATTAAGAAATAGATTTGATAGATGATATCGATCTTTGAGTTATGGAATAAAGGTTTATAGAGAATCGATGATAATAAATTATATTATTAGTGAAGGAAATAAGTATTGTAGAGGTGCGAAGCAAGTGAAAAAGTTAAAAAGTTTTATTGTAAATATCTTTTGGAATATTATATTTATCGGTGCAAGGGTATCAAATGTAGGAAGCTCCTAAAGAATATTTCAGCCTATGATAAAGATGGAAATTTGATTGTAAAATTTAAATGATTGTTATTATTATACTTATTTGGATATATTTATTACATGTCAATATTGATATTGGCTAAATATATATTTATTAAAAGAATAAAATAATATACAGTATATACTGTATAATGTGCAAATTTGATGGATAATAAATTATCTTTTGGTCAATGAGATTAAATAAAATTTGATTGATAAGAATATTATTGTTATATGTGAAATAATTGATATTGATATGTATTGCAAATAAATGGAAGAAATCAAGGATATGCATAAAATTATCAAGACGCTTTACAAGAACCTGATAGTTAATTACTTGGTGACATTTCAGATCAAGAAAAATGAAAGTATCAATGGTAGCAATAAGAATTATAAAAATATCCATCTATTTTTTGAGAAATATTCAGGTTTGATGTGAGGATTGGGATTGGATTTGAATGAGATCCAGATGTTCTAACCTATAAAATTCAAAGATACGAAGAAACAAAATGAGAACAGAATTAAGATAATTAAATTGTTTAATGTAGTGAATCAGTTGTATCTGAGTTCGTGTCAAATTTTGCGGATTCAGTTGGATTATAATTATATCAATTTGATGATTATTGATTTGAACGTTAATAAGTTTAAAAAAGAAAAAATTAACTAAATTAGGATTCATTGATAATTTTAGTTTATCAAACCAATCATATAATTATTTTTATTAATTGTATAATATAAAATTATTATAAAACTATGAGGTGTATATAAAATTTTGGTATAAATTGTAATCAGAAAAAAGATGACAAAATTGTTAGTATCAACTTGATGCTTGCTGATTGAAATGATTGAGTATGTGCATATTTGTAGAGTGTAAACATGATGAATAATTAAATGTTTTTTGTTGTAGGATATTGAATAACAGGATTTTGAAGATTATTGTGGACCAAATAAATTATCTCAAGGGTGAAAGGAAGAGGAAACACAAGGAAAGACAGAAGGAAAGAAAGTTTTTTGAAAAAATGATTAAAGATATTTTTCAAAATTAAAAAGATGAACGAGAAGAATACAAGAACTTAAGTGATCGAATCTTTCAAGACAAAGAGAAGAATAAAAACAAATCTTTTAAGGCCAAAAAGAAGAACAAGGATTTTATCTATATATGAATAAAAATATTTTTATTTTTTTTTTGATTATTTTTATTTTGACCAATATTGGATTTTACTTAGTTATTGTAAGTATCAATCGAAACGGTACAATTTCAAATTTTATTGATTCTGTGTATGAATCAATTTTAGATTTTTATAAAACCTTTTTGCATTATATTTATGTGAGATGTTAAATCTAAATATGTGAATAATAAATATAATTATTTGATTTGTAATAAAAATTTTGAACCAATCATATAATATATTTATTTATTGGATTTTCAAATATGTATTAATTAAAAAATATAAAAATACAATAAAATAATTCATATTTGATGGCAAGATATAATACCTTGAAATTTAAAAATACGATTTTTTAAAAAAAAGTAATCAGTGTAATTTTATTATTATTTTATTATAATATTAATATTTTTTAATTGATAGTAAAATGTCTATTGCCAGATCTATTTTATTGAAGAATAAAGATGGAAAGAGAAATGTTATTGGTGATAAAGATATTCAGTTTTTTCAATTTGGTGATATTGAATTTAATATTAAGATATCAACCATTCTGGGTTCTAAAAATAATGTGAGATTGTGTTTTTTGAATTGGAAAAAAGAGGAAATTTCTATTCCTGAGAGTATTTCTGATAAGAATGTTACAGGATCTGATAATGTGGAAATGATTATACCAATGCTAAATACTCAATATTTTTTAATTGAACATTTACAAAGGAGAAAATATTATAGATTATGTAGATTTATGTTTTCTTTTTTAAATACTTAATTTTTAATTAATTATCTAGATATCAAATATTTTACAATGAAGAGAGGATCTATCAATTGTATTTTAAAAAAAAATCATTATTTATAATAATTATTAGACAAAAATTAATCGAGAAAAAAGAAAAAATAATAAGAATTAATTTTTATTATTAAGATTTTGAATCTTGATTTAATGAGATCTGATTTTAATATTTTATTGATGTGTATAAATGAATATAAATATGCGACATATAATTGATATTGAACAGAAATGACCATTACCACTCTTTTCGCTGATCCTCTGACCACATACAAAAAAGATGTTTGCAAGAAGTTTTTATACTTCTATATAATAAAGTCTTATCACTTTCCTTAAACCAACTTGAAAAAACTTCAAGAGTTATCAACTACTCCCTCTTCTCTTGTTTACTATTCTCTTAAAACAAAAACTTGATTTCTAGTGATCTTAAAGGTTAAGAAATACCTTTTTTACCAATGGCAAGAAAGTTTCAAAAGGAAGAAGAACTAATGTGCCATCATTTCACACCATAGAGAAATACCACAGAAGCTTGTAAATGATAAGAGACAACTTTCCTACTCTCTTGTCATTATGTCTACTTTTCATAGTGCTCGTTCTTGATTTTTTCTAGAGGATTTTACTTACATCAGTTTGACCCTGAATTTTGAGTAGCATAAAATTTCTCATACCATGATTGGACAAATAGAGCTCACATTAGTAAAAAAATGTAAACAAGCTTCTATTGGTCACTTCACGTGTCTAAATATATTTCTTCAGCTCCATAAGAACCTGAAGTCCACTATAAGTCATTATGCTGGTACGGATAAATATAGGACATCTCTCTATTTATATCATTGGTTCCTTCAAGAAAGAGTCCGTCTGACCATGGTAAAGGTCACAAGATACTACAACTAGGTTTTATAGTTGTAGTCACCAATTCCTAGCCACTGAGTAGGTTCTTTCTTCAGCTCTATCGAATAGATAAAGATTCGAAAACAAAGTCCTCGTAGCAAAGTTGGATTATATTGGCAGGTAAGACATAAGGGGTCAAATTTTTTTGGGGGATGACGTGTCTCACCTGAGCACATTAGTTAGGAGGAATCTAGGAGGATTGATGAATCTTCTTTCTTGATGTGTGAATTAGATTGATCTGAATAATTCTTTCTGACAACAAGCCATCCCGTGGATTGAAGTAGCCAGAATTTCACAACATGGAGATACTGAAAGCAACTGAGGAACAGGTAGTACGTCCTTGACTAATGAAGCCCTCAAAGAGTAACCAGCTTATAGAATCAAAGTAATAGTAGTAGCTTAAAATTTTAACTACTTATAGACAGTTCTAGGAGTGTTTTATTAGTAACTATTTCTTGTATATGCATTTATTTGCTATGACTTGAAACTTTAATAAAACAAGGCTGAGTTGACATTTTAAAAAAATTGAATAGAAATGGCTCAAGAAGTTTTTGAAATCACAGAACTTAATGCAGAAATATTTTTGCATTTATTTGAGATATGTGATAAAGAATCTTATAGATTGATCAATCGTAAATGCAATGATGTATATCTGAGTTATAACAGATATTCTTTTTATAATTATTCTATTCAATTAAGTAATATTCAATTAACAAAGTATGAGATCAAACATGATTAATTCAAAATTCTTCGCGATCCATATTTGTATTCACTTAAATATCCAAATAATATGGACTATAGAATTAAATTTTTAGGTCATTTATATGAACCAGAATTAAGATTTGATTTGTATCTTGTGAATATTATTGTATTCATCCAGATAATTCTCATATAGTTAGATTTCTTCATTTGATAGATGAGAGGTTGACAAATAATTTTGACAAGAATGTATATTTGAGATGTAAGAAATATTATTATACTATGATGTTAAATGTTGATAATAAATATCTTATTTCATGTTTGTATTGTTATTTAAAATTATGTCATGGATATATCAATTATTTTCCAAATAAATTAATAAGAAATTGAAAGATATGTTTTTATTTTTATAAATAATAAATATTGGAATTGAGATTACAATCTGATATCATTATAATAAAATTAACAAGACTTGATAGTTGTGATACTTATAACATAACCTTGATATCCATCTATTGAAAGTATATTAACCAAACCCTTAGGATTTTCAGAATACACAAATTTACTACTGAACATCTAAATTCATTGGGCTTAGAAATAAGGTTGTTATTTATATCATAAAAATGAATAAAACAATGATTTAAAATTTTTACTTTAAATCCAAATTCTTTACAATTATAAATATATTCATCACTATGTTTTTCATTATAATCTTTACAAAATTTACGTGTAATTGGTGTGAAAAATTGTTTCACTTGATCAAAACAATAACGGTTAAATAATAATCAAATTTTTTGCATCTTTGACAACAATCTTTTCCCAAGGAATATATATCTTTTTTATATATCTTGTGTATTGTTGAATAAGTATTATTTGGAGTTCTACTATATGGTTCTATTCTATTATTGTATTTGACTTTTCTTTGAATTTTCTTTTCATTAATATCAAATGTAATAATGTTATTGCGAACACTTGTAAATTTGAAAATTTGAGGAGGAATGTCAGCACTGTAGAATATATCTCTTTCAGGATTTAATGAATGAACATTATTAAAATGTGTTGTATAAATTTCATTATATGTTCTATTGATGAGTCGAAAATTCAACTGATCTTTGAAATGCAAGAGTTTGAAAATAATGTAAAAAATATTAAAGTGTAAAGACATTTTTGAATTATGAAAGATAAATATATTGTTTATTTATAAAAAATTAAAGAATTTTGATGAGATCTATGTGTTGATAATCAAAATCTAAATTGAGATCAGATTTTGAAATATTTATTGGTGTTTTTGAAAATTGTTATATTTAAATATCATAAAATTTTATGTTTCTTTTAAATGTCATTCGATCTAGTTCTTTACGGCCTCAATTTATCTTTAAAGATTTTATTGAAAAACATCTTTCCATCAAATATAGTCATTATAATATCAAGACGTTTTAAGATTTTTTGGAATCATCAAGCAAATGAATAATCAATGAATGAAAGGGAGATCTGTTTGAATTTTTTATTCATCAATTTCTCATAAAGAATGGAATCATCTTGTGTATTAATAAGACTTTGGTATATATCAATAATAGTAATGAGCAACATATTTCTGATAGTAATGTGGATGTGCATGATCAATATAGATGTTTGTTCTTTTTGATTCAAAGCAAATGATGAGTAATTTTTATTTATTAAATATGTGTTGCTAGCAATGTTTTTTTGGGTAAGCATTTGTAATGATCATTTGACAACACAATATATAAGTCATGCTGCAAGAAGTGAGATGATGGGCTCGCGACTGTTCTGGAGAGACTTTGGTTCACAGAATGTAATGTTCTGTGTAATGTTAATCACATAATCACCTTATGTAGATATTGTATTAATCTAACATGTATTTACTTTATGATTCAAACATTTTAGGATAAATCCAGAAAATCAGATTTTTGTTAAAGATATATGTGAATTTTTGAATACCGTTTCAAAAAAACCTGAGTCATTTGTGGGATTTTTTGTTTCAAATGTTGAATTAAGTGAGTATGCACAATATGAATTGAAATATTTTTCTATCAAGAATTGGATTTGTGTATGTTTTCATCATAAAATTGTTGATCGAATCAAGGAATATGCAAAAATAATAAAAGAAAAACAAGAACATAATGAGATGGAGGCAGAAAGAAAAAGAATAAAGTTTATAGAAATGAAATAAGAAAATGAAATCTTTAGATATTTTAAGGAAAAAATTGAAAAGCAAATTCAAGAGATAAATAAAAAGATAGATTTAATTTTACATAAATTAGAAAAAAATTGATATCTTGATATAATAATAAATAATGTGTTGATGTGACGATTGATTTACTATTTAATTATGTTTTATTTTTATCATTATAATTATGATCGATGAATAGGATATACTTTTAATTATATAAGAACATGTTTTCGGTCTCTCAATAAAATAATTTTATAATTGTGTAAAAATGTTATTGATTTGTAAGTATCTCACTGTGTTTGCTTTAAAGAATGATAAAATTGAAAAGCACTTTATGGCCATATTTTTGAATGAGATTATGGTTTTGATTCAAGAGTGTGAATGTTTCTTTCATGATTTTTTAAAGATGTAACTCGATAGTTTTTAATTTTAGGTTTGAAGATAAGTAATTTATTTCTGTTATAGTAAAGTTATGTATTCACATTCATTGATTTCTTTATTTATATTTAATATGATTTAAATCCAAATCTTAATTTCATGATATTATAAAAGACATTAGATGTGTTACAAGATAGATATAATTAATGATGTCTTCGTCAGTCACCAAAGGAATGAAATTCGAAAAACAAATTGTAAACAAATTAAACCAAATAGAAATAAAGGTTATTCATATAGGGTAACCTATTCCATTATTTATTATTTTTATTTTAGTTTTTAAATCTTATTAAATTAATTATTAATTTAAAGAAAAAAATGATAATGAAATAGATATATGATGTGAAATTATAAATATTCCATTTATAATACAATACAAAAATCATACGTGTAATATTATAAGTATTAAATATTTACTAAGTATTGTTGAGTTATTATATGTATTTGAATGACAAAATATTTTCAACATTTGACTTGGCTCTGGGGAGTATCTTGTTTTGATAAATATATATGAATCAAGTTAATTGAAAGTGCTTGCATACCCATATATTTGATACTAGTTAAAATATGTGAACATTCTCACTTATTTCTTGATAATGATAATGCAGTACTTATAAAATTATTTATTTCAGGGAGCTTTTATAATTAGAGAACTTGAAGGAACATTAGATCATTTGACAAAAAATATGATAGGTATTTGTATGATTCCTTCTAATATAATATTTATGTGATATGCAAAAATGTGGATTAATCACCCACCATATAAAATAATTTTTTTTTTTTAATCGCAAATTAGTATTAAATGTGAGTTTTTATTAGAAAATTAATTCTTAAATATGACATTAATAGTCTTTACATTGGTAAATTAACTATAGCCTATTGTGATTTTCCTATTATGCCACATTACTGGACAGTATCCAGGTTTACCAGAATAGGGTCGAATAGCTAATGCTCATTCAAAAATGATGTTATTATTGAGGGAAGAAATAAAGAATTTTGTGTAGAATTGTTTAGTAAATTTGATGACTCAATAATTATTTTTGAGATGTTGTTACTGTTTGTTTTTTTTCCACCTTGGTCATGTTTGTTGGTCACTTTTGTCTTATTCCATTTGATTCCACTGATAGGTGAGGTATTAGCTATGGCAGATCTTGGTTTCCAAATTTTATAAAGGACTTTTAATGATGCGTTCATCAACTGAATTTGTATTTTTTCACTGGATAATGATTCTAGGTATTGGTTGAGCTTTCCTATAATGATGTTAAATAGGATATCTCCTTTAATTGAATCAGGTAATGTTATTATTGAGTTGGCTTATTTATGGATTCTGCTTTGTTTTTTTAGAATTTTGTTAAGTTTGGGCAGTTTTTTTTTTATTGTTTCTCTACTTTCAATACAATTAAAAATATGGAGCTGATCTTCATTTGTGTGATCACATCTGGGGCACCTTGAGTCTATGTATAGTATAGGATATCTCTTGTGAAGTTTGTCTCTTGTGGGTAATAAGTTGAATAATAGCTTTGTTCTGAAGGTGGTTAAGGCTCTATAGTTGTATTTATCCATTTTCCAGCAACTTTTATTGGCTTGTTTTAGTCATAAGAATTCAGAAATGTTATTGGGTTTGTATATGCAGTTGTTGCTTAAAATTATTGAGAAAAGTTTGATGTATGAATTAATGAATTTTATCCAGTGTGTAATGCTAGGTCCAATTTTGTTATTAATAAGTGGTGAAGTAGAGAATTGTGTTGGTTTGTAAATAGGTAGACTTATGTATATTGAAATAGTTGATGGAGTGGGCTTGCCTTCGATTTTAATGTATGTTAGATTAATTTTTTTAGTTTTTGCTAGATTCAGATATCTTTTAATTATGTGACTATGTTAAACATTGATTTTCTTATTGATATATAATGGAAGCTTAGTGTTTGGGAGTTTGGATGTGAAGCACTTTATATTAGTGTAAGGTATAGCATTTTCTATTATGTTGTTTAAGATGGTCTATAATTTGTGATGGGAGCTAGAAGTATGAGGAAATAGTTGGAAACTATTGTTGTTCTCTACTTCAATTCTATTGTTTCTTTGAGTCACTACTATGCTTATAGGAGTGTTAGCTTGTGAAGTTATTGGCTGTGGTGAAATTAGAACTATTTCATTGCTAGTGAGTTTGGGAGTAAGTTGTATGTCAACTTTATTTAAATTGTTAAGCAGGTAAAAGAAGTTGTTGTTTTTCCTATGCCACATTGATTTTGTTATTTCAATTGGTTTACTTTTGATACAAGGTTGAGTCTGACATTGGCATTGATTTAGGTGATTTGTGTTCTCATCTACAATGTAATGTTGTCCTCTAATTATTTCTTTATTGTTGTAATTCTTTCTTATTTTTATGAATTCTGTATAGTTTTTGTTTTTAAAAGCCCAAAAAAAAGGTTTTAGATTAGGGAGAGGTAATGTGTTACCAGTTGTTGTGGGGAAGTTTTCTTTAAGATCAGTGTACCAACTGGAGATATGACCAGGAGTGACTCATCCTATTTTTGTATAAAGTTTATCCCATGAATTTATGCTGGATTTATTGTATTGTGTGATCTGTCTAACTGTTTTAATGTTGTGTCTTGATAAGTATAGGGCTATTGTCTTGTTTATTTTGGTGTGAAGGCCTATGAACAGCCATGCATCCTTGTATAAGAAGGAACATGAATTTGGACAGATGTTTATTTTGTAGTCTGCTGCAATATGGGCTGCTTCTGTAATCCAGGATTGTTTGAAATATTGAAGATGGCAGATTAGACATAGCCAGATTGCACTGCTCATTTGAATTGATAAGATTTCTTGTTGAATAAAGGAGGTGGTTTTCTTATTTACTAGAATAGTGGCTAGTAATTTGATCAGTGTAATTGTCTTCCGGTCCTTGAGGGCTGTTGAATTGATACCAGCTTGTGAGAAGTAGGTTCTATTTGATAGGGTGTATTCTATACTTAATTTCTTTTTTATTGCTTTGTTGAATAATGTTTGAAGTATGTTGATATCATGTTTTCTTAAGGGTGTAACTTGAAGAGCATAGTCAATCTAAGCTGGGATAACCCATTGTGAAACTTGCTTTGTGATGAAGCCATTCCATATTTTCTGGCTGGCAATGCTTTTGATGAATTCGTTGGATTTATTTAGGAGCCTTCATTTTGTTGACAGGTCTGAGGACTGACCAGATAAGTAGATTCCTAGGTATTTGATATCTTGTTCGAATGGTTTGGGAATAATCTCTGTGTCCTCTACTTTTAGGGTTTGTTTATGTTTGTTGCTTTACCAGAAGTGATTTGTTATTAAATCAGTTTTTGCTTTATTGCAGGTTATGTGATTCATTTTGAGGAATGATGTAAATATGTCAGTTGCTTTTTGTAAAGTTGCTAACATTTGTATGAAAATTGTGATATCATCAATATAAGCAAAGATGTTGTTGTTGTATGGTAGGATCTTTTGTATCTTCGAGATAACTGGGTCATAAAAAATGACCCATAATAAATGTGCTATAGTTTTACCTTGGTCCAGTTCTTGTGAGACTGATATGGGGTGAGTCGGATTGTAGTAGGAGATGAACTGAAGTGATCGGTTCATTAATAGTTTTATGATGATATTGGTTAATTTTATAGGTATTTTTATTCTCTTCATGGCAGACTCAAGGCTCTTGAGGTTAACTGAGTCATATGCCTTTGAGATATCGAAAGAGGCTAGCCAGTATTTTTTGCCATGGCTTATATAGGTGCTGATGAGTGACCTGATAATGGCTAATGATTCAAGGGTACTTTGATCTTTTGTGCCGGCAAAATTGGATGATGATAGAATGTTACAATCAACTATTATTGATGATAATCATTTGTTGAGGATTTTGGTGAAGATTTTTCTGCTTGTCTCTATGAGGGCAATCGGTCTGATATTATTTAAATTGTGGGATCAAATAAGTTTTTTTGATAGGAGTGTAATGATAGATTGTTTCCATGCTCTGGGAGGATTTTTGTTTCTTAATATTTTGTTAAAGAGCTTTTTTAGTATACTGAGAACTGAGGTTTCTATATGTTTCCATGCTTCATAAGGAACCTTGCTAGGACCTGGGGCTTTATTTGTTAAAAATGAATTTATCGACTCTTCTAAGTCCTGTAAGGTGATGGTATTGAGAAGGTCTTGATAAATTTTCTTTCTTAAATGCTGTTTTGGTATATAATCTTATTGCCATGTTTCATTGATTATGAATTCTTTGGGTGTAAGCAGTTTTTTGAAGTGATTTGTAATGATGCAACCAGGGCTTCAAGGTCATCTTGCAATTGTTGTCCATTAGTTAGTATTAAGAGGTCGAGAGATGGTTTGATATCATTAAAGACTATTTTGATGTAATATTTGGGTCTATTCCAGAAGTTTGCAAAGTTTTTTTTAACTCTTTTTTAAATATTATTAGCTATTAAAAATGTTGTTTTTTTTTGTTTTTCTGTGATAAGAATTCGAAGTGTTTTTTTGAGTAACCTTTGACTGAAAGGAGATTTTGATACTCATTGGTAAAACTCCTCAGCTTTTTTGTGTAAAGTGATGGATGATATATTGGATCTACTTTTCTTGAGATCTATCTGGATATATTTTATGGCCTCATTGATTTCTGGGAAAAGATTTCTTTTGTTTTTTGTTGAAGTCTGTAATTTTCTGGTGGGTATGTTTTTGTTGAGAGCTTGGATAATTATACTTTCAAATATAGACCATGAGGGTAATGATGGGTCCCTAAAGTATTTAGCATATAAAATTTTGAGATCACTTATATCCTTTTTTGAGGAACAAAATTTATAACTCTTCACTTCAATAGGAACAAAAATCAGGAAATGCTATAAATCAATAATTTGGATAATGGAGAACAATTGTGTGTAGTTTTTTTATAATTATTAATTTAAAAATTTTAATGTTTTCTAGTGAGTGACATTTAACTTATGTCCCTGCCTCCCCCTTTAGGGATTCATCTTTACATGAGGAAGTAGGAAGGTGATCAAGTTGTATAGTAATATCTTCTTTAAATGATGCCAGTTGTTTCGGTATTGCTTTGTTGAATTGATATGCCTTTGTCGTGAATTTTATTCTTTGTGGTTTGTATTTAAACCAGTCAAATATTATTTTGATCTGTTTGTGGTCAGAGGTTATAGATACTGGATCAGATACATTATAACTTAGCATTTTACTTGCCAGGTTTGGAGTGAGCCAAACTTGATCAATTCTTGAGGCACTTGTTGAGGTGAGATGTGTGTATTTATATTCCTTGTCAAAAACCTTCACTGCATCAGTTAGGTTGTGAAGATAATTATATATTTTTCTTTTTTTATTGTTTGTGGGTGTGTTTATTGATGGTGTTGTTTTTGGGAAGGTGTTGAAGTCTCTAACTATAATCATTTCAGTTTTGTTGTTGGAGATGAATTCGTGGAGTGATGAAATTGCTTTGTTTCTGGATTGATTATCATGTGGGAGATATAAAGTGATTATTGTTATCTCTATTTTTGGTTTAAATTTGAATTGTGTTATACACCAGTATTTATTTTGTGTGAATGTCTTGAAAATGTGATTTGTTATTTTGTTAGAAATGAGGATACATGTCCCATTGCTTGGAGTGTTGTTGGGTTGGCTTGAGATTATGGTATAGTTATTGATTTTTTTGGGAAGGAGACAATAGTTATATGTTTTGTTTCAGTGCATATTATTATGTCTATTGCATTAGGTTGAGAGTCTATAAAGCATTGTAATTTTCCCTGTTAGTTTAAACCTTGTGTGTTAATTGTGGATAAGGTGAGGAGGTTACGGATTTGATGTTATGATATTGAGGTGTAATGATTTGAACTAAAGGAGTGATTATCATTGCTACTACTAATGTTCATTAAAACAAGGTGGGGAGGAGAGCTAGCTCTGGGTTAGGTAGCTTTGGTTCGCTGATAAACTTATCTGGCAATTTGATAAAATAAAAGTGGTTGCTGAGTTTATTGATATGTTTTGGTAGGAATTCATCTTCTATGATGGAGAGGATAATGTTGATTAGATTATTTTTAAGAAAAGAGATTACTTCTTTGAGGGTGGGAAGGTCAGGTAGTACTGGTTAAATCTATTCTTGTAGTATTTGTCCATGGTATACTATCTTGATCTTGTTTAGGGTTTTCTTAAATTTGGGTGACTTTTTGTGTAAGTCTTCCTTTGAGATATTTAGATTTTCCTTGATGAACTCTAATGATACTGGTAGGTGAGGTTTCTTTATTTGAGTTAGATTAGTGGCTATCATTCAGGTCCTAGTGGAAGCTGTAATTTGAATCTTGCACTTAGAAATTCCAGGAGTGGGTTTACCTCGTTCTGCTCCTGAATTGGGAGTGTGACATTGAAATCCTAGCTGATTTGATGTGGCATAGGAAGGGTTTGTCTTGTTTTAATATAGTCAAAGGGTAGAGCTCTAACTGCAAAGTTGTGTTCTCATAGTAATTGTGTGGTATCTCTTTTGGCTATTGAGTTGTTATCTACTGGAAAATGTATGGCAAGTTCTATAGGCAATTCAGTATACGAGGCTGGAAGCTATTGTTTGGGTGGAGGGAAGTTGAAGTATGATTCTGGACATTTTCTTGAAACATAATAAAAGTCCCTGAGTTTTGTTATCAATGCTTGTAAATCTTTTATTTGAGCTTTATATTTTAATGGGAATAGGTTCTTGACTTCTGGGATAAGGTTTTCAGGCTCATGTGAGAGCTCGAGTTTTCTCTTGAAATATGTTTTCAGAAGAAGATCAAAGTTATAGTATGTTCGTAGGCTTTTGGCTATTTATACTAAGAGTTGTGGTGATGAGATAGGGATAGGGTGGGATAGTTTGATTTTTATATTTGCAGGAATGAGATCAGGTGAGGCAGGAAGTTCAGGTAGTTTGTTTTTTATCATTTCTTTGCTGTATTTGAGAATATTGTGGTAGTCAACTTTTAAAGATAATGGGTCCATAAAATAGTTGAACCCATACTCAAGTAATGCTGCGATCTGCCAGTATTTTAGGTCTGCCAGATTCCTGGTTTTAAAGTAGGCTATAAATAAAGCCTTGTTAATAATATTTCTGATTTTTTATTTTGTTGCTCTAGTAATAAAGGTAATGTTATATTTATTGCAATAGTTGTTATGGTATTGTTTTTCGATTTCTTCATATTGTAACTGATGTTTGTCTTTAATTAGTTCTGTCTGTGTAAATATGCAGAAGAAGGTCCTGTCCCTCAATTCTATTTGGTGAATATTGCCTTTAGATTTTCGGGGGCTCTTATAGGAGCTTCTTATTTGATAGTTAGGAAGAAATTAACTATTGCCTCAGGTTCGCATGTGAAGGTGTCAAGTTCTTGGCAAATTTTCAGAAGTGCTTTTTGGTTTTTCAGGGGGTCAGCAAGTTTGATATCTGATTCATTGTTGGCTTGATCAGCTCATGAAGTTATGGAATTCTGTGGGGCCTTTCTGATTGGCTTGTTGTGGCATCATTTGTCACTGCTTATGGTTGGTCCATGTATTGTTGATCGGTGTCTTTATCCTTGCTCCTTTTGGATAGATTGGTTGGTTGACATGTGTATGCTGTGTGTGGACTGACAAGGGGGTAGGTTGGTTTGTGTCTATTTGCATGTTATTGTCGCAAATCATTTTCTCAGTTGGGATGGATGTATTTGGATGGGGTATGAGGTTTTGGGTTTTTTGTTTCAAGAAAAAAGTGTTGGAATTTTCATCTGTTATTATATCAAGTTTGCTCCAGGAAATGTGAAGGCTATAGCTCAATTTTTTGATTATGACTTCTTTTATGGCTAGTTTATGATCCTCATCTGTTAGTTTGAATGTTTGTTGAAAGTCCAGAAATGTGTTAAGAGTGGTTATGGTCATGGGTTCGAGATTGGAGATGTTGATATTTGTGCGGAGGCTTGAGAATCTGTTTTTTTGAACTGTTTCGAATGTGGTTGCTATTACTTTAAATTCGGCTTGTTCATTTTTTGAACTTCTGATGGGTGTGAGTCAAATGGGTGGGCAGTTGTCAAGATTTGGAAGAAGATGAGATGTGAATGGATCAGTGACAAAAAGTTTATTTGTTTTTGTATTTTTGTAGTAAATTATTGCTTAATATCTGTGATGAGAACATCAAGAAGGCTGTATTCATGCTGGTGGTTAAATTCCTTGGGAGAGGAACTACCAGGTTTCTTTGGTTTTTTCTTCGAGGCTGAAATTTTTTTAGATTTCCTAAAATAGTAATTTTGAGATTTTTCAGATTATGCAGGAAAGAGTTTTTCCATCACATAAAATAATTCTTACAAATAAAGATAATATATATATAGATTTAATAGATTATGTTACAAATCAATCATAAATTTAATTTTTCATATAAATATATATTAGTATCTTTTCTTTTAACTATAATAATTAATTTAAAAAGAATATCTTTATTTTAAACCTTTGAACCAATCATAATAAAAGTTATTTGTGATTAGGAATATTCTTATTGTAAACCAATCATATAGATAATGTATCTAGATATAGAAATGTATATTAAAATTATTATTAAGAATCTTCTTATTTTGAACCAATCATGATAGATGATTTATTCAAATATGGAAATAGATACATTGTCAAAATCTTATAATAATAGGAAATATTTAAGATTGTTATTATAAATACATAGATTTGATCTTGACAAAAAATTTTCAAAAAAATAAAGTTATAAAAATGCCATCAAAAATCTTTATCCTTAAAAAATCAACAAAGAAAATTTTTAAAAAAATAATAAACAATAATCAATTAAAGGATATAATTAATACATTTGCATTTCCAGATAGTCCAGGATTTTCATACCTTGGTATATTTAAAGAAAAATACTATCAAGATGTAGCAGAAGTTTTGGGTGAGTCTCCTATGGTTAGGGAGGTTGTATCAATTGCTGTCCAGAATCATGAGACAATAAATAGAAATAAAAGAATAAAATGTTCTTATTTTGATAATATAAGAACTGTATTTATAGAACTTGAATCAATGCTACCTAAACCAGAGTGATATTATGCAGTGGATTGCAATTGATGTGATTAATTATTTTCTATTCAAGATGTAATAAACGATAAATCTTTTACCTCAAGTATTCATTATATAATAATTATCACTATATTTATTTTTATATATTTTTCAAATAAATTTATAAAAAGTTTATAATTTTTGATATCACATATCATAGTTTTATCTTGATCAAGTTTAACTTCAAGATATGCAATACACTTTTTATTTTTAATAACATATATTTGATTTTGAGTTCCATTTGTAGATTTTTGTCCTCCAAACCAATTTAATGTTACAGTTTCTATTTTTGTATAAGTTAAAATGAAAACCTTTATATTTATATTTTCTATTAAATTATGGATTTATTTTTAGAATCGCAGGTTTAAAGAATAAACCAATCAGATTCATGAAATATTACCTTGGGATTACTAAAATAAATTAGTGTCAAATCATTAGGATGGGAAAAAAGCAGTTCCAGGTAATGATGGGTCCCTAAAGTATTTAGCATATAAAATTTCACAGATCACTTATGTTTCTTTTTAAGGGACAAAATTCATAGCTCTTCACTTTAATAAGGACAAAAGTCAGGAAATGTTATAAATCAATGATTTGGATAATGGAGAACAATTGTGTGTAGTTTTTTTATAGTTATTAATTTAAAAATTTTAAAGTTTCCTAGTAAGAGACATTTGACTTATGTCCTTGCCTCCTTCTTTAGGGATCCATTTTTAGTCCCAGGTCCAATCCAACTGGTTCAACACTATTAGCAGAAAGTTAGAGAAACTAATTGAAAGAAAAGAAATTCCCAACTACCAGTACATCTTCTCAAATACTTTCAAATAAGGAGTCCCTATATCTGAAACCTCCACCACTAGACTACATTGGATCTATACTATCAGGAAAGACAATGCTGTCATTGGAAATAAATAATGAAGAATTGATCAGTACACAACACAATACAGATACTATATCCAGGAACCAGAAAGCTCACCCCTAGAGGCATGCCCCAGTTGTACATTAACATACTAGGAAACAACACCAATGAATGCAGTTTCACTATCACAAAACAATGTTCAATTACTATACCTATCCAAAAAAGCAAAATCTTAACAAATAAAATCAATACTGCAGATAATAAAATCTGATAGAAAAACAGAGTATCTCTCAACTCTCTAACTATCATATTCTTGAACTATATTACACAAGAAAATATAAACTCACAAGAAGCTAAAATAGAAATTACAGTTCCAACAAGGCTGCAAAGAAGCTTAAAAAAATTAAACAGTATAATAAAAGGTTTTACAGACAGCCTAACTGTTCTAAAAACAATCAAAGAGACACCAAGCAACTATGCAATTTTTGATATCTATACTGACAACTCCTTTACTAAATTTAGAGATAAAAACTATATGAGATTAGAGTGGATCATTACTACTTCAGATTAAAAGACACACACCTTTCAAGGACAAATAACCAGGTACCCCTTATTCATTAGGGCTGAAATAGTAGCTATTCTAACAGCTCTCAGCACCCTACCTGAACATAGCACAGCAAACATATTTACTAATAGCCAAGCAGCAATTAATGAAATCCTGAAAACACAAAAAGAAAGTATTGAAAAGATTATAAAAATACAGAAAAACCATAACTTACTATTACAAATCTCAGAATAGTGTAAATAAAATAAAACTATCACTCTTCAAAGTCAAAGGTCACTTAGGAATCAAATGCAATGAAACAGCAGATAAACTAGTATAGATACAGTACATCCATAAAAAAACATGTTACTAGGGAAAAAAGAAATCAAGATAGCAGGAATACATAACCAAAGTATTGGAATAACTTCTCAATAGAACATCATTCCCACTGAAGTTCTCATAAAAATGATCACAAAAAAGTTTACAAGTACTATATACCTAGCAAAATGGAGACTACTAAATAGAACAATATGCAACTTCAGCAATAGAATTATCAAAGAAACAGATTGGCACACAACTATAATATACTTGCAACCCATCAAAATAAGCGATTACCACATATCCTGGGAGGATCAAAAGTTGAGAAAATTATATCTTAGCATATGAAACAAGGAGCTACCAATAAAAAAAAAACTATATACAAAAGTCTCTTTATTATATCAAAAAAAGGACTGTTTAGTATGCAAAGAATCTGAAACCAATTCACATCCCTTTATATGCCTATAGACTAGACAAAACACTAAGATATTCCTTATCAATATGATAGTTGAATATGTAGAAACACATGTGGGCAAAGTTAAAAGCTCAAAATTCATAGATTATATAAAAAACAAAACCAACCTAAGATACAAGGAATACCTAATTGCAAGCATAAAAGGAGTATTCTTCAAAGAACTGACTTGTGACATCAAGAAAATAATTCTAGATAAATCAACTAGAAAAAGCTATATCTTCCTAATTCACATCAAATTCATCAAATACCTCCATCAGATATGGACAAAAAGATATAAGACATTTCAAAAATAGAAAGCACAGAATGGTATCATGAAACAAAAGGAAAAAAAATTCAAATATGAAACTAAAGAAGAAGTTCACTCTTAATACAAAGAGAACAATTAATAAAAGACCAGTTCATTCACCTGATCAATTAATTTTTAACACAATGAATAACAGATACAATAGACAATTTTTACATCCTCGAAATTTATTTTAATACTAGTTCAGCTTTGGCAGGTTAGCTCTCACTAAAGAAATGGCAACAAGCCATAAGGTGAGTTCCTTCCAAGAGAGATTGTTTTATTGAGTTTTGTTTGCTATTAGACTGGTAGTATATTTTAGAAAACTTCTATGTAATAATACTGTATAAATACAAATAAAACAAGGCTGAGTCAGCATTATAAAATATATATATATATATATATATATATATATACAGTATATAGCTGAATTAATGCATATTATTGCTTTGTGTTAAATTAATATGTCTTGATATTATTAATTTATTATATCTAGGATATGTTTATTTATGTATTTGTATTTATATAATATGAGTAGATAGATCAGTTGTTGTGATTGTTTTGTTATTAATCCTTATTATTTGATTTAAAAGATCTAAATATTTTTCTAGGTTGTTGAGCTTTAAACATGAACTAATTTATTTGTTTGAATTATTGTTTCTAAAACCTTATTTAAAGTTTAAAAATATATTAACCTGTACTGGCTTAACTAAGAGCTTTATAAAATTGATATTGGGTTTCAAGAAGCCTACTGTAAATCAATTAGTTTTTACTTTTTTTTTTTCTAAAGCAATTTAAAAGTAAAAGACTATTGCTATTAAATGGCAATATCCTTTTCTTGTTGTTAAGAGTTAGCTATTATATATGTTATTTGAAAAAGAGTTATTGATATTTCTCTTTAAAGTTGTTTTTTATAAAAAGAGATTTCTTAAAAAAATTACTATTGTCATGGGCTAACCTGGTAATTCTGTCACTAATCTGTAATACATCATGTAATCCAAACTACTCTCAAATACTCACAACTGATATAAAAAAGAGAATGCCTTTTATAAAGAATACTTAAGAAAGATAAAAATATGGTGATTGACTTGGATAAAGGTAAGTGCCACTTTATTTGCATTTTGTTTCTTTGGTATATTACTAACTTTTATCTCTATTTTTAATGAGAGCTGTTTTTTAACATATTTAGTACTGCCTTCTTGACATACAGTACATTGGTAAGCTATTTATACTTTTTTAATTAATAATGGATTATTTATTTTATAATCATTTATATTAACCCTAAACTTTGCTAAACTTTTCATACTTTGTCAGATATATATAGTTTCCTTATCAGTACCTGAACCTTATCTATAGTTTCTTACCTTGCGATACTCAATCTTTTATGTCAAACTTTTAGGTTTTTGAATTCTAGACTATTAAGTATAAATTGCATCACTTATGTGACCTATGACATTAAAAAAGAAAATTTTCGAAAAATTTGAGAATCAGTGAAAAGAGTGAAAAATATATCTAAAAATTTATCTTAATATACAGTATATTATATCACTTAAATAAGACCTGTGGGTCTATAGCACAGTGGCAGTGCTCCCAGGTCACAATCACAAGATCTAGAGTTTAATATCACATGAGAACCAAGTAAAATACTATATCACAATAAATTCAATACTCTATTAGGTAACAGTAATTGTTATTGGGTGTAGACCTGATTATCTTACTGAAATAAAAGAATCTGCTACTATACAGTAATACTTGTAGCTGATCTTTATCAGATTACGCCAATCTATAGGTATTGTGAGATGATCAATAACTTATCAATACTCTGATAAGGTAGAGAAGGATGAGGCTAATCTTACGGTCAACCAAAATGAAGATTGAATTGGTATCAGGTATCTTGATAATCTTACTGACCACAAGAAGTTGCTGCAAGTTAAGAAGGTTGATGTTTTAAAGAGAGTAAATAATGTATTAGTAGGATGCATAAAAGTATGGTCAAAATATAATAAGGCTTATTATCAAAAGACCTTGATAGGAGGAGAAATCCATGGATCATGTTAATATCCCAAATCCAGGAATAGGCTAGAGTAAATACAATAGTCTGATAACTAGATTACTTTATAAAATTATTCTAGGAAAAATTAAGAAGCATTGTATAGTTTCCCTTAATTGGTTAGTTAATATATATAGTATGTAATACATTTACTATATATAAGTTATCATATGTACAACATTATTTTGAAATAAATAAAAATCATAGTTCTCTTTATTACTTGTTGGGCTTTAATAATACTTTTTCTTGATTTTTTTTAAAGAATTTTGCTTATCTCAATCTGATCCTGAATTTTAAGTAGCATAAAATTTCTTATATACTAATTGGCTTGATAGAATCATGTCAGTAAAAGAATGTAAACAAGCTCCTATTGATTACCTTATATGTTTAAATGTATTTTCTCAACTCCATATAAATATGAAATCTACTATAAGTTATATATTATAGGTACAGATGGATAGTGGATACTGTCATCTTCTATATCAGTGAACATCCCATAGAAGAGTCAAAGAAATTGATTGATTATTATCTTTTAATTAGTTCAGCTCTTAGGACATAAGGGTTTTGCATATATTTCTCTATTTTATCATAAAACCCTATATAATATAGTGAATCAATCTACACAGCTATATCTATTTCCTTCCCCAATCTCTTTTTCTCACAAAGATTGAACTCCTTATCTCTAGTAAATAGCAATATAGAATGGAGTAGCAACCTATACAAATTTTTAAATTAGTAACTATAAAAAAACTATTCACAATTGTTCTTCTTTATCCAAATCATTGATTTATAGTATTTTCTGACTTTTGTTCCTTTTAAAGTAAAGAGCTATGAATTTGTTCCTCAAAAAGAGACATAAGTGATCTGTAAAATTTTATATATTAAATACTTTAGGAACCCATCATTATCCATATTATAGATGAGGTTTTTTCTTCTTTCTTATACAAAAGTGATTAGATAGATGAACATTTTAAAGAATTTTTCTTTCCTATTGTAGCAGGCTAATCGGCGAGTCTGTCACTAATGACCAAAAGCTCGTGTAACCTGCAGATAGAAGAGTCCGTCCTTCTATCACACACATAAAACAATATCAAAATCAAGGCAGAGGTGTAAAAATATTTGGGCGAGTTTCAAGGTAGTTTTTCCCTAAAATTACTTATAATTTCACTATTATAACAATCTATCTAAAAGATTTGTTGTGAGAGTCGTCATGAGATTCATCATTTTATTAAGTCATTGAAAGAAGTTACATTTATACATTTTTACATATAGGGCTATTACATAATCAACATAACTATTCTAGTATTATGTTATACATAAATTGCCTCTTGGTCAGCTAATTTTCTATTAACTCAGCTTACAGTTCTTTACCTTTTTGACGCGAATGGATTGTTTGCGCATTCTTCTAGCTTGTAAAGGGTATGGTGATAATCAGCAATTGATTGTTTTGTGTAAGCTTCGGTCGCATTATGATCGTCAGTCACGTGACCACGACGAAAATTCTGAACTTCATTTGACTTCTTTGGTCTTTAACACTATTTAACATCATTAGTTAACTTATAAATATAATTGAAAACCAGCTGAAGAGTAATTCATTAAGGGACATGATTCAAGTTTTTTGTATCATTGAGGATCTTAGTTAAAGGCAAATGGGGTGCCTTGACCTCAAGTAAAAGATTCTGTTATAATTTAAAACTAATGAACTTGGCTTAACTCCAGAAAATATAAAAGAAGAAGCAGGTCTTATTATACTTTTCCTATATGATTTTTGGTAAGACATTTGTAAACTAAGCAATAGCTTCTTCTCCCATATGAACTGCAAAGTAATTGGATGAAAACAAAATACTATTTCTACTAAAATGAACCCATTCTGAAATCCATCAAGTTATTACTTACACTATATATACACAATACACTAGTCAGGACTTCTATTCTAGGGTTTAAAAATCTTTTCCCAGTAATTTCTTTTTAAGATATTTTTGAACTCTGATAATACATTGGAACATAGCTTCATATATAGGTTTCATAGTCCCATCATTCTTCAAATTCTTTCACCTCTTCAGCTAATATAGTACACTAGTAGAACTTTGTGTACACTAGGTTAGCTTGAGTTATTAATTATTAGTTAAAGTGAACCGCTAGTGATAAACTGTTTTTTATAGTTAGTGTAGGGTATATAGTTTTACAAATCGCTTATTTCTTTCTTGTACCTGAACTCAATAATCAAATAAACTAACTAATACATATTTAAAAAAAAATTATATTACTTAAATAAACAAAAAAAAAACTGTTTTTCACAGAACACTAATTTTTTAAAATTTTCTTTTATAGTATTTTTCAAAGAAAAAGAAAAAGCGAATAAGAAGATGAGTTCACAAAGAAAACTGAGAAATAGATATTTATAAATAAGATTCAATTACAATAAAAACCTTTTGTCAAAAGGAAACACAAGAGTTATATGCAAAGAATCCAATATGAATCTCCTAAAGGAAAACACTTTAGACAAAAAAAAAAACAACTGTTTCAGCTGAAAACAATAGAAATAAACAAGAAATAACATCAAGAAAATATAATATATATTAGCACAAGAAAAAAAAACCAGGCAGACAAGTATTTTTACAATAAATTTCCAGGTACAGTGAAGTAAACAAGTCGAAGTAGACTTTTAACTGAATATCCAAAATGTAAAAAACCTCTACACTTCAAAGAAAAAAACAAAACAAGAAACCCTAGAAGCAGGCCTTACAACAAAACTTTAAGAAAGAAATGAAAAAATGAAAATAGAATAATATTCCATGGAAGAGGACATTGAATTAGGCTTAATTACAAATACAACAAATTACAAAAGAACTAATAATCTACATAATAGATTACAAGTAAATGTTAATCCTTATCACAAATTCAGGCCAAGATCTCTCTTTGATAAAAGCATTAAATATGGTAGTGAATGAGTCAAAGTTGAAATCAAAGTAACTGAAATTCTTGAAAAAATCTTTACCCAAAAGATCATATACCTAATAAGAAGTCTTAACTTTTTCAAAGATTTAATGACAATCTGTAGCAAAGAAAAAAATAAAGATAAATACATTACTACTATATTCAAAGATCAATAAGCAGTTGATAAAGCATGTAACACAATCTTACCAGATATCAACCAAAAACAACTCAAACACATGACAAATACTTCACTAGAATAGAAAAGAAAAAACAGTATTAGACTATAGGATATTTCCTAAATACAAAATTTATAGATATATGGGTAATTATTTTTGAAAGTATTAAAAAGATTAATTAAAAATTTTCAGTGACCTTTTTTTGGATACATAAT